>JAVLUZ010000863.1:0-132500 GCA_036768485.1 Mermis nigrescens
CTTCTGGATTTGAATGAGGACGAAAATTTTGAAGCCAAGTATCTCAACAAATGCTTGTATACTGGCAAAAACTAATGGTGTTTTTAAGCTTTACACAGCGATATCTACGCACTAGAACTTTTTTACAAATTTAAGTTTATTAGAATTATATTCAAAATATGCGGTATGTAAATAAATAGGTACAGAGCGGCCTACAACTTTGAGGTTTTTGATTCAAAGAGTGCTGAAATATATTCAAACGATCTTTCAGATGCGCTTTAGGATTTTCAATTTTTCCCTTTGATGGGCTCTGGTAACACGTCGTTTTCACACAATTTGAGGATTTGAGTACATTTATGAGTAGGTATAGCTCTTGATCCGCTGGTATTTGTTATAAAAATAAATACAATAAATGATCACAATTCATTCAGTTTGCTTAAAAATTAATTCATGTTTCATGTTATAAAAAGCCTACAGTTTGAAAATCGGTCAAAGCTGATGAACCTGCTCACCATCGAATAACTCATTTCAGGGATGTGAGGTTTTTTGAGCTGAACTCAAGAACCACTGAGTGGATTTTCATGAAATCAAGTTTTTTAGATGGACAATTTTAAAAGAAAACTATTTTGCCAAAAAAGTATAGCTAGCTTATGTCTACAGTATGATAGGCTCAAAAAAGTGCTCAATTTTCACTTGATCACTACAGTATACAGGTTAAGTTTCATATTTTGGAAAATGGCAAAATAGTTAGATATTTTTGTGCTCTAAATTTGACACCTTTTTGTTTTTCGTGTTTTTGATTAGTTCGTCCTGCAATTTCAATTCAATTTTTTCCAATATGGCTGCCCCCAAAAAGGTATGCATTTTACTTGCGCTTCTTCAATTATGTTCTCGTAGTGGCTGGTTGCTTTGAACTGTTTTTATTGTAGTTTAATATGCTTTGCTTAGCACGTGGCTCATTTTAACAAAGCGCTGCAACATCTTATCCTGCGAAATAATTTGCTACAGTAATAGGTTGTAAACTAAAAATGGGCCGTTTGGAATGGAACGGACTATACGCGAGCAATTGTTGACGAGCAATTGTACGGTAATCCAATATAAGAATTGCAAACACATAGTTTGCTAAATGAGAAATTATCGGAAAGTTGATGTTGTGTGAAGCGTTGTAAAGGTCAATTCCAATTTTATATTAGCAGCAAGGACAACAATTTAGTTAGTAAGTTGTTCTTTCATTTTACTGTTAAATTTGACCAAATGTGAGGAAAGAAGCAGAAGCACCGTTTTTGTTTTTCCATTCCGCATTTAGGTTTTTTTGCGAACTAAGATTTCGAAATGTTGCAAAAATTTTGGGCTTGTTTTACAATGTGGGAAATTTTTGTAACGCAAAAAATGTGTCCTAGAACGGTAAAATTCCAAAATTTTCCGGCGCTTAACGCTGGACTGATTTATAAGTAGGACACCTACGTAATCAATGCTTGGTATTCCTACGTCCGGTTGGCACCTACCTTTTGTGTGTGCGGTTAGTTTCATGGCGTAGCCAGGATTTTCACCAGGGGAATCCAAAAAAAATTGTTTCATCTAAAAAACCTATAAAAATGGGTGGGGTCCGTTAAATAACATGTTTTTTTGGGCTTTCCACATTGTCCTGCACTATTTAAGCAATAAAAGAATTATTTTTGTTTCGAAATTTGTTTTCTTATGTTTTGACGGAAAGATGCTTATAATGCGCGCGAGATGCTAATTTTTTTGACTTTTCCTGCAATAAAACGATTGGAAAACCGCCGAAACATGGGGCGTGGGTAAAATCCGGAAATGGAAATGGAAATGGGAAATGGAAAATGGGTAAGAGCCGGAAATGGAAAATGGGTGAAAGCTGGAAATGGAAAATGGAAATGGAAAATGGGAAAGTGGGTAAAAGCCGGAAATGGAAAATGGAAGATGGAAAATGGAGAAGGCTAAAGTTGAGAATATGGTACTTTAGAAAAGGAGCAAAAGGAATACGGAATGCCAAAATTTTTGTGCCAAACTGGTAGAACATGATAAATTGGAGCGCGGAAAAAAATTTGGTGAAAATCTGAGCCAAACTTGCAAAGTTGCGGGCAACTGTCGATTTGAGTGTTGGGTGTGACAATTAAACGGCTCGATCCAAGGACTTACACATTTGTCAGAAATAAATAATATGGGCTGAAATTATGGAAGGAAGCATAGCAATGAAGGAGAAACAAGAAAAAAGGCGCGGAAAGCTGTTTGAAATTTAAAAAAAAACTTTAGAAAAATTTTCATTTTTTTGCATGATTTTTCGGTTTTACTTGATAAGATATAGGAAAATCTAAGTCTGTGGCTAAACTTTACTTTATGGTGTGAACGGAAAACTTGCAGATGTATGTGCAAAGGAACGACATTGGTTGAAATGAGGAGGACATGCAAAAAGAGAGTGCGAAAAAAATTTAATGGAAAACGGACCAATAAATAAATAGTTTATTGCGACAGAGACGGAATTAAAACAATACAAATTCGGTCAAATTAAAAAAAGAAAGAATCATACACTGAAATGTCGTCAATGCAATGAAATATATTATCAAAAACCTGCACAAGGACTATAAAGGCGGTTTGCACTTACTTATAGTCTAAGGTAAAACTAATTTTCTCTAAACGACTGCCGAAGGAGGGAAAGTTCGGGGCATTTACAACTTCTTCTGGCAAATTGTTTCAAAGAGGAGGGAGTCTATTTGCAAAACAATACAATTTCAAATTTAAGCGAGATTTAGGTATTTTCAGCTTTACCGAGTTAACTGATCGAGTGATGCCATTACACACCGTAAACAACTCGTTAAAATCGATGTCTATAAGACCATGGTAAATTTTATAGGCCATCGATACATACCTGGGCAATGGATTTTGGTTCTGAAGGTACCAGGGTCCCTTTCGTTGAGGTTGGTTGGTTGGTTGTTTAGCCAATTGGTCAGTTGTTTGGTTGGGTAGGTGGTTGGTTGGTTGCTTGGTTGGCTAGTTGGCTAGTTAGTTGGCCGTTAGTTGGTTGGTTGGTTGGCTACTTGGTTGGTTGGTTGGGCGGTTGGTTGGTTGGTTCGTTGACTAGTTGGTTGTATCATTTTCTCACTTTTTTATTTTTGGGTCAAAAAATTTTACCCCCCCCAATCAAAAGCTGTTTTTTCTGGCGCCACCCAGCTGGAGTTCTGAAGGTACCGAAGTGTCTTCTGGCGCCGCCCGGTGGCGCGGGTGGCGCGGCTTTGCCCACCTGTGCATCGATAGATCATGACGGACTCGACGTAACTGAAGTGAGTCTAGTTTAAGAAAATCTAATCGTCCACTATAGCTCAAGTCGGGAAAATTTAAGACCCTTCTAGTAAAGTATCTTTGAACTCTCAATTCTTGCTTTTTGTGTGGTGACCAAATAACCGTGCAATATTCTAGTAAAGGTCGGATATACGTTTTATAAGCCATAATTAGCAGTTCAGCATCTTTAGCCTTAAATGCTCGAAAAATCAATGACATCCTAAAATATGCACTTTTAACTATATGTGCAATGTGCGGCGAAAAATCCATATATTCGTTCAAAAGAATACCTAAATCTTTTACTTCGTTGTTTTCCAGAATATCCTCCATTTTAATCGAATATTTTTGCCTGGGATTTTCAAGACAGAAATGCAAAACGGAGCACTTAGCCAAAGATAAAGGTAATTGCCACTTTTCAGGCCACTCATGGATATTCATTAACAAATTGTTCAACAAACCTGCTTGTTCTGTTACGCAAAACATTTTTACATCATCCGCAAATAGGTACATTTTCAACTTTTCATTTTTGTTCAGAAAAGCGATATCATTTATGTAAAAAGGAACAAAAGAGGACCAAGAACGCTACCCTGTGGAACTCCGCTAGTAACATCAGTGAGCTCAGAAAAAGAATAGAAGATAGAGTTACGGTACTTTACTTTGTCAAAAATGCATTCAGATAACAGGCAATGTAAGCGAGAATATAAATGTGGATCTAAGGTGTTTCAAAAAGTAGGGCATCAGGAAAAGTCTGTGGCGATGTGAGCAAAAACGATAGAACAAGTTACTCTGGATATAGCTACGAGTACATTAAAGTGGGGTATTCAACAGTTTATCAAAAATGTTCCGAATTTGGGCTAAAAACATATTTAACTGACATTTTCAAGGTCGCTGACTACAAAAAATGACTTTTATTGCGCCGAAAAAAATTTTTGTTTAAAAATTTTTAAATTTGAAGAAAACAATTTTTTGCATGCTTTTTCTGTCATTTTACTTGATAAGATATGTAAAAATTCAAGTTTCTGCTTAAATGACGCTTAGGCTTAGGCTTAGCGTATCTGAGAAGGTGATTTCGGCTGCTTAGGTCGAGGTTGCTCCCGCTTAGATCGAGGTATAGATGCTTAGGTCGATGTATAGATGCTTATGTAGGTCGATGTGCAGATGCTCAGGTCGATGTATAGCTTAGGTTGACCTAAATATGGGTACATGTTATTCTGCATTCCACTGTTTGAATCTTCAAATGGATGGAACTTTGAGATAATCCAAAAATGCTGTTTGAATCGTATTTATGTAGAAATATTTAACTGAATGTAAACAATGCCAAAAATAGTAATATTAAAAAAAATTTCTTGAAAATTTGTGCAACAAATTACAAAAAAAATTTCTTCAATCTTGGTTTCCGCGCAGTATAACTTAATTTTTTTGTAATCTGCGACCTTGAAAATGGAAAAAATATGTTTTTTTAGTACAAATTGGAAACTTGTGATAAACTGCAAAAATTCCTTAAAATGGCTCAAAATGGTGAATGTCGGAGTATGATGTTTGAAGTACTGTAACTGTCACTTTTGTATGGATTTGGTTTATTTCTTTTTTCCGCGTCTTTTAGTGACACAAAGTATTGTTTTCGCGCAATTGTATGGCAGTTCTGCTGGAATAGCGCAAAATTGGTTCACACCATATTCTTCAAAAACTCCGTTTTTGCCTCTAATATACTTAGGCTTAGGCTTAGTATATCTTAAAAGGTGTTTTAAGTTACTTAGGCCGAGGTCGCTCCCGCTCAGGTCAATGTATAGATGCTTAGGTCGATGTATAGAAGCTTAGGTCGACGTATAGATGCTTAGGTCGATGTATAGATGCTTAGGTAGATGTATAGATGCTTAGGTAGATGTATAGATGCTTAGGTCAACGTAAATTGGGTATCTACATGTGATTCTGCATTCAGCTGTTTGAATCTTTAAATACTTACGTCGAGTAGATGCTTGCATAGGTCGAGAAGAGGCTAATTAACGAAACCCATAGCTTTTGTAATATTGATCATAGACGGATCAATATTTTTTTCCGCGCTTTCTTCCAACATGTTCTAAGTACTGAGTGAAAGAATCCGCTCTTCTGAAGTTTATTTCATAGTATCCTGAAAGTACCATATTCTTAACTTGCTCCAATGGAAAATTTTCCATTTCCTTCATTTTCAACGGAAAATGGTTCATTTTCAAAATTTTCGGTCGTAAATGTCAAACTCATGTCGTTTTCTACCAAATTTCCTTATTTTTGAAGAAATTTCGGAATCGTAACCAACAATGGAAAAGTCTACGAAAAATGGAAAAAAAAACTAAAAATTGTTCATTTCTTCATCTTTTCAATCAAAATTCTCCTCGTTTGAAAAAATAGACCTTCAAGATCCGGAAAAATCGTTATCCACTTTGACTACAATGATTTCGTCACAGATGGAAAATCGCCAGAAAATAGAAAAATAGGGTAAAACCCGGAAATGGAAAATGAAAAATTTTCCATTTTATTTATTTTAAATGGAAAATGCTTAATCTTCAAAATTTCCGGTCGTAAATGTCAGACTCATGTCGTTTTTCACCAAATTTCTCTATTTTCGAAAAAAATTTCGAAAACGTAACTAAAAATGGAAAGTCTATAAAAGTGGAAAAAACGGAAAATCGTTCATTCTATTTTTAGTTGCGCTTTTGAAATTTCTTTAAAAATAAAGAAATTTGGTGAGAAACAACATGACTTCAATATTTACGACAGAAAATTTTGAAAATTAACCATTTTCCATTGAAAATAGAGGAAAAGGAAAATTTTCCATTTTCCATTTTCCATTTTCCATTTCCGGCTTTTACCCATTTACCATTTTCCATTTCCGGATTTTACCTTTCCCCAAAACAAGAACAAATCCGCGCGAATCGCCAAATTTTTCGATTTTACCTCGCAGAACAGCATCCATATTTCTCACTTCTTGAACATGTCAAAATTTTCCCTAGGGAAAAATTCCCCCTGGCTATGCCAGTGGTTCGTTTGCTAGCAGCAAGCGGAAGTAGAAGCGCTTAGTTGCTGTTTTCCTATGTTTTAGGATGCGCTGATTCTATCGGTGGGATTCTTAGAAAGCTGCTGCTGCCTGTTAGAGTTGAATTTCACGTATTTTTTGGACAATAAATATTTTCTCGTCTGAAAATCCGACGTCTTTACCAATCGACATAGACCGGTTCAATTCGATGTTAGAAGAAGCTTTATTAATGACTTTTTGTACGTACGGATTAGGGAGGTATCTAGGATTGCTTGAAGATTCAGATTGGTGCCAGACATGGGCTAAGTCAAAGCCATAAATATGGCGAAAATTGTTACGCTTGCTTCGCTCGCTTCGCAGTTTTTGCCCCATTTATCTCACGCTTAGCCCATGCGTTGGCGCCAATGTGAATGCACGTAACTTAGCCTGAGCCTAGGAAATTGGTCACAACAACCCAGTGGATGTTTAGAGTCATTTCTTAGGGTTAGGAATTCAGACTGGTGCTAGCCATCTTCTTTCACAGCTGTCCAGTCAGACATACCTATATCCTATATTTTTTTGTCTTGCTTAAAGTTTTAATCACTTATGAGTGTGACTTTGTACTTTAAAAATGTCACCAATGGAATCAACGCATTCTGAAAACCTAGGAAAACCGCGACCAAGCGCTTCTACCTACTCTCACTGCTAGCAAATGACTGCACACACAAAGGGTAGGTGTCAACCAAATGTAGGAATACCTCACTGCTTTTTTATTGATGGTCTCGCCGCGCTAATTGTTGCTCATTTATGGTCAGCTTGCACTAGGATAATTAGATATAATAGCCCTCTTTCGTACGACGAACGCCCTAAACAACTTAACTTGTGTTGATTAGAATTACATCACCTACATATTTGTTTATGTATGATGTATCAAATAATTAGTAAAAATCTTGACTTTCCATCACCGACTTTCTTGTGCTTAATAAAAATACTACTTGCTTCACACATCACTTCAAGATAGTTGTTCCTCTTGTTCACTCTAATTTACAAAAATTCGAATTTTTTATATGATCTCTGTTTGGAATCACTCACCTGATTTTGTAGTTTCTTCCCCAACTTAAATATGTTCAAATCTAGATTCATTGACGGTAATTTATGTACATTTATTAGAGTACAAGCGACTCGCTTGTCGCCTTTTGCTGTACGTTTTTTTACTTTATGACCGTGCGTTTTTATTCTCTTGCATTCTTCGTAATTGTCGCGTTTCAGCGACAAACTATTTCAGTTCAGGCCAGTATTTCCTTCGCCGATTCACCTATCGCTAGCCCAGATAGAAAGATAAAATTTGCACACTTACGCGATTAATAAGGATCAACAATTGTCTAAAAACGCATGATTTTGAGCTAAAAATTGTAAAAATGCGAGAAATTTCTGGCGCTCCACACAATTTTTGGAACGACGCACAATTCATTATACATAAGTGTAGATAATCTAAGTTAACCTACCTAGGTAATTTTCTTTATTGTTTGCGTTGTAATAAAGACTTCCTGGCAAAAAACCCTTCAATTTTGTAGGTGCTTCTCTCCGATTTCGATGCTTCCATTTTTAAAGCTTCAACATTAAGTAATTGCTTGTATGTACAAGTCAAAGTATTTTAGTGGTATAAACCGATTTATTAGGAAATTCAATGTTCTCATTGTTTTTAAACTATGAACTTGATTGCACACCTGGGCAATGCCCCATATCGGCCCATCACCAGGACGGGCCGAACGAAAAGTTGGACGGGGCGAAGGGGTAACTTGGACGGGGCTATGTTTTGTACAGGAGAAAATTTTTAGAGATAATCTAAGGAAATGCTAGATACGGTATATCATGATCAGTTTAAAAAACATGCACAGGAACAATCTTATTACATTGTTCGGCACCTGTTCAATGGATGGACCCACCTTTTTTCAGTGACTGACCCACTGATTAAGCTGAACGACCCACCTTTTTCAGGCACGGACCCACCTTTTTCAGGGACAGACCCACCTTTTTCAGGGTCTAGGGAGCCACCCACCCTTTTGGCTGGAAGTTGGACGGGGCGAACCGTCAGCCATTGCCCAGGTATGCTTGATTGTTTCCTGATAGGCTTTTAATTTTGTTTCCTTTGTTTTTGAGTTGGTATACTGTATACAAGTTCATAATAATTTTGTAGACGGCGATATTGTGGGAATGACATTTTATAGCGCTTAGCGCTAACTGAACTCCTACAGAATTAGCTGCTAAAAAGGCCACGAATTTAACTAAGAAACGCTAGAAGATCAAAATTTTCCGACGCTTCGCACTACATTAACAAATTATTGCATTTTTTATTGTTCGGTGAGACTCCAAATATCGGCTAAAGTGCACGAGTAAAGGTCTGCAAACGCAGTTTTAGGAGATAGAACATAGTACTCATCGTTATATCAATCACTTGCAATACACAAATTTACAATTAAAAAATGTTCAAGACCTCGTTTTTGGTCTCGCCAATACATGTAGGATGGACTACCTGCAAAAAACATCGGTTTTTCAAACGATGGCGCTTAATTGTTGAAGGTTTTCAGCCCTCGAAAATGCGAACCAAAATCTGAAATATGGAAAAAAATTTTGGGCAAGATCTGTGAACCAAATCGCTAGGAAAAACAAAAATGGTGAGTAGAAGAATAATCACCCTTTTTTTCACATTTGGGGGTTTTTGTGAACTAAAATTCCGAAGTTTGGAAAAAAATTTTGGGCTTGGTTCACATTGTCGAAAATCTTTGTTATGCAAAAGTGCGTTCAAGAAGGGTAAAATTCCAAAATTTTCCGCCGGATTGATTCATTTTTAATGTTTTTTATTGATGTTCCCGGCGCGCCGCGCCGATCGCAGCACTTTTATGGATAACTTGCTCTAGAACTTCACTATAATTGAAAACCCTTATCTCCTGCACAGATTTCGACAACTTTTGTTGTGCAAAAATGCGTTTTTGAGGGCCAAAAGTTTCTGGCGCTAGGCGCCGGATTGATTTAATTTTATATTTGTCAGGTATTGATGCTAAGGCCGCGCAGCGCCGATCGCAGCACTTTTATCGACAGCTTGCTGTAGAACCCTATGATTGATAATTCTTGTCTTCCGCACGGATGTTCGGACGATTTCTGTAATGTAGAAATGCGGTTTAGAGGCAAAATTTCAAAAATTTTTCGTCGCTTCGTGCCGGATTGATTTAATTTAATTATTTGCTAGGGTGTTTAGGTCGCGCCGTGTCAATTGCATCAATTTCATTTCAAAAATGCGTTTCAGAGAGGTAATGCTCCGGAATTTTCTGGCGCTCCGCGCCATTCTGATAAATTATTGAATTGAGACCCCGGAAATCGGCTGAAGTGCACTAGTGAAGGTCTGAAAATGCAGTTCTAGGAGAGAGAACATATAAATCATCGTTCTTTCTATTTATTGAAGTTACACTAAATTGACAATAACAAAATGTTCAGAAACTCATTTTGTTCCTCACTATTTTATGTAAGATAAACTTTCTGAAAAAACACCGGTCTTCAACGTGAGCGCTCGATTTTTGAACGTTTTTTTAGACCCCTTAAAAATGTGAACCAAAATTTGAAATGTGGAAAAAAATTTTTGGGCATGGTTCACATTACTGTTTTTTTTGTACGAGCCTCTTTGTACATGTAGAAAAATCTCCGGAAAAGTCTTTGTACGAGCTAGAAATTTTTTTATATATAATATGTAGATATACTATTAAATATACACATTTTTACATACTTTTCGGATTTTTTCTGGGTAAATGGTTTTTGGTACATCATGACCTTGTACAGATCTTTAATATCGAACGGCAGATTGTGGTGTTTTAATACTGTGGGCTAGAATAGCGTAGCGTAAATTGGAACGAATTGATCTGCTATGCTTATACGTGTTTATAAAGTATTATGTATATAGGGTAGTTGGCAAGTGTCCTATTGGTTAAGGGATATGCAAATGGGCATTTGCCATCGTAATTGGTGCATTCAAACACAATTACATGCAAATCAGAACGAATCAGGTCCGGACTTTGCAGATTGAAATAAAAGAGAAATTATGTCATAATTTCCTATCTAAATGCATGTGGTGTGACTATGTTGTCTACAGGGGCGGACGCAGTATTTCTTAAGGGGGAGGGAGGTCCGAAATTGGTGAACCTATATTTCAGGATGTCTTCGCCGGGGCACGATAAAGTGCATTTCTGACGTTTCCGAACTTGCGTCATCCACTAAGCTCTTAAAATTCAAATTTTCCAGGAAAAATTTTTTCCCATAAATATACTATGAAAAATGACGTTTTTTCAGGCCGCGCTTCAGACAACATCATGGAAACCGATAAAAAGATGTCTATTCAGCATATTTCCATGCATTATCCTACCTTTCCAAAATTATTTTTGGGCTAAGGCGGGAAGAGGGGCGGCCGCCCCCGCTGCCTACATATGCCCATGGCACACCTGGGCGTAGGGGGGGTTTGGGGGGTATGCACCCCCCAGAAACCAAAATACCCCCCCCAGAAATCAAAATACCCCCCCCAGAATTCAATTTTTGAATTTTTTTTTCGTTTTTTTCGCAATTTTTTGATGCCAATGGATAGTGCTTGATGAGAAACGTCGAAAAATGGTGTTTTTATCGCCATACCACCATTTTTAAGGCCATTTTTCGACCTTCAAAAAAATCTTGCACACCCCCCAGAATTTTCTTGCTGCCCACGTAAGGCCCATGGTCGTCTGTATGCAACAATGACGTGTGAATGACAAAAGGGGAATATGCTGAGCAATCGATATCATCATATCAGCGTTGTGTATCAGTCTTCATATTGCCGAACCCATCAGTTATTGTGCGAAAGATTATGCTAAAATATTGATATTTTAATGTCCTTTGGTATTTCTTTTTCATGGCCAATACAGGAATGGAAAATCGTTCTTTCGTGAAGGTGAACGCTTTTTTATACCAACGAAATTCGAAAATAGAAAATTTTACGTTTATTTTCCAGGTTTTACTAATTTTTCCGTTTTCTGGCGGTTTTCTATCTTGGCCTTAAATATGTAATCACAGCTAGATACACCGATTTATCCATGATTTTAGCTTAATCGAAAAATGGAATAATTTCCATTTTTCGGCGATTTCTTATTTTGGCCACTCGTTCAAAATTTTGACTAAGGGCATTAGAATGGCTGATCGGAGGTGATCAGCTAATCTATCAGGGTGAGGGGATCAAAAATGTAGCATTTTCTGGCCGAAATGACCCCAAAAAAGGATATAAACGCTGAAATTGCTTTAAAACTGCGACATAAACAGTTTTTGGGCCCATTTTAAAGCAATTTTTACGAAAATTTCAACGTGCAAGTTGAGAGAATGAGTGAGCAAAAGGTGACTCGCTATGTAACTGACAATA
Source organism: Mermis nigrescens (assembly GCA_036768485.1). Classification (NCBI taxonomy): domain Eukaryota; kingdom Metazoa; phylum Nematoda; class Enoplea; order Mermithida; family Mermithidae; genus Mermis; species Mermis nigrescens. The sequence goes on from JAVLUZ010000863.1 coordinate 11,691, forward strand.
GTGGTAGACTTTCCTAAAAGATGGTCAAAGGTCACATGGTATCTTTACATAGCTCAGTTGACACGTATGCTTGAAGCGTTTTTTAGTCATTCTGGCATGGAAATATGAAAAAATTCTGCGCTTCGCGATAATTCATTTTCCCTATTAATCGACTTAATTCTCAGAATCAAGAAACATTAAAGCGAATGTTTTTAAAAAATGCGCGCGCCATCCCAGCATTCATTCACATACATAAGAAGGAGTAAGAAGGGTCCCCTTTGAGGGGGTCTGTGAGGAACAAAAACTTTTTAGTTTAGGGGGCGAGCCTCCGCCTTGCCCCCTTCCATGGATACGGGCTAGCGTCGTACAATCGCAACTACCAAATTCTGGGGCCTGATTGATGCGGTAAAATTGCAAAAGAGCTTCGAAAAATTCCATTTTGGGTGTCTACCGTAATCAACGGGGTATATTTTGGATCCTCTGGGGGTCTAGTCTTAACTTACCACTCCACCTGCGGCCAGCGTATTTGGTTTACTGATGGATAAGGTACTTAGCTGTGGGGAATAGGAGGGGTTAGTCAGCCCTAAGTTTTAAAGTACGTGTAGTTTTTGCAAGGCCCCCAATAAAAAAATTGAAAATTCATCGAAGCGCATTTTAAATATCGCCATTATAGAATTCAACACATCCTTGAGCTAATCAGCTCACAATTTTTGGGCGCATCGCGCCGAATTTGTTCTTTTGTATAACATTCGTCTTCTAAGGAGCCCAGGTTTCAGTGCGATATCGTTAATAAGTCAACGTTTTCCGGCGATCTGCACAGAATTATTTATTTTCCATATCGTTTTTCTTTGCAGTGACCTGAATTCAGTACAAAACAAATTTCCAGCCTAGTCTAGCTTAAATACAATGCTTTGAAATCGTTAATGTGGCCATTTCATGCAACATAATCTTTAATATGATTGAAATAAAGGTTAGGCTTTTGATGAAACAAATTTCATTTTCATTCATTATGTTGAGCTTGCAGAGAAACGCTCAAAAACACCATTATTGTTGCCTGTCCACAAGTGGTTGCTGAGATATTCGACTTCAAAATTTAAGTCCCCCCAAATTTAGAAGGCCAGTTACGTGCCTGATCAAAATAGTTTATTGCTGGAAAAACAAAATAAGTACGATAGCGAAATACGATAATTATAAACGCGTTCGGAACCAGACTGTTACATACGAGTAAGTAGTAGGGTGAGTTTAAAGGTGGATGGGATGCTGAGTGATGACTAGAGCAGTCAAACTTCGGTGCAAAAATATGACTGATTTGGAGAAATTAGGTGCAAAAAATTCAGTAATTCGGTACATAATTCGTAAGTTATTCTCAAACAAACGCGTATTAAATGTAATTCCACTGTGTATCTCGATATTTTTGGACAAAAATCCTTATCGTCACTCGATTATATGTAGTTTGTACCGCGAAAACGCATATACAACGTTTACTAAATTTCAACATGGGGGTTTTTGCCTACGCTGGAGGTGAACTTTTTACGAATTAATCCGTCAAACCACTTCGACATACTGCTAAAACTTTTTCACCGTTTTTTCTCGGTCAAATTTTGTGTTTTAAGTTGCTATATTGTCGCTGGTAAAAAAACGTTCTTGTTTGGAACATTTATTTTCATCAAAAGCTCCGCTTTCCGGACCGCAGCTGTGTCGTCATCTGCCAAAGCATTCAAAAACACTTAAATCTTTTAAAAATTCTCTCAGTAGTTAACAGACAATTGATCCGTGTTCTCCATGAGACAATAATGGTTTATTATTTTAATTATTCGTGAGAGTTTGAATTTGATATTCCTGCAGTTTGGTGCAAATTTTGACAAATGTTCTTTCGACGTTTCTCGACATCTTGAATTAAGGTTAAAAATATCAGGTGCGGCACCAAATTTTGATCGCTCTAGTGACGACCATCGCTGGTTAGTTGAAAAGACGCTTGACCATTATTAAAAAGATTGCATTAGTTTTCTTAGCGCTTTATATACGTAAATGAAATCCAGACTTGTAAAATTTTTTTGGCTTATCTGAAAATAATGCGGAAATAAATGCGCACGTGATTTCACTTTGTCAGTAAATGCTTTTTTTGCTTTTTTTAAAATTCCGCCAGCTTCTTTGTTTCCTAAAACAACATATTAAAAAAGGTAGCGCACGCTATATTTCACTTTCTATTTTCTTCTCGCGATTCTTCGACTTACGTACACATGTATATCTGACTAATGATCAAATGAGTGAAAATTCATCGTTTTCACAAAAAGCGGAACTGGTACGCGTTTTTTTGCCCGTCGCGTATTTTCTTAATATATGCACAAAATGTGCGTCGATGCTTCTAAAAAAGAATGAATTTTCTATTGCTGCATCGATACCTACCGATCTATTATGCTAATATTGTGTAGCGCTCGATCTTTCAGCACGCAAGCTATGTGCAAAAGCTACTAGTAAATGTACGATAGCGTGAATATCAGGCTATAAGCTGTGCTTCGCATGACAAAATTTCGTGGTCAGCTCATGCTATAGTAAATAAAGTCTATCTCGATTAGATCCGACCAGAAAATCATTAGTAGCGTTGCGTCGTATTTGTTTGTATATAAGAGGCGGTCTTTTGCGATTATTCTGCTTGTTTTTTTCCGATTTATATTGACGTCACGGTTTCGGCTACATTACATCTAGCTTACTGCAATAATTACTTAACATAAGCGCTAGCGCTGAATTTGTCCATAAATTACTCTGGATGTTATTGCGGCTTCGTTGGCTTTATTGCCCCGACGGCCAACCTATTTTATCAAATTTGTGCTCGTTTTTTTTATTCACGGACTTACTGGTTTCGTGCTGCTGAGAATGCTAGGGTCAATTTTAAATTATTGATTCGATTCTTCTTTTATATGAATCCTTTATTAAGAAGTGTTTTGGAATTTATTACCGTTTCGAGCGAAGTCTATTTTCGATTGTTATTCGTGGTAAATACTTCCGCTATCTTTAAGTCTTTTATTTTCATTAATTTTGTTCTGTTATCTTATAACAGAGCAAAAAGACGAGCAAAGCTATATTCTGACAAAGAAAAAGATCCGTGCATGGATGACTGAAAAGTACTAAAATAAGGTAATCGAGCGAGATGTCAAACAAGGAAACTACGAGTATACATAAAATTTCTGACACAAATTTATAAAGATGCAAGGAAAAATAAGAAAAAACTCCGTCGATAAACTTCTAAAAAAGACCGTCCATCCAGGTAAGAAATGTACGCTGAATCGTTCAAAAGTCAGGTCAGGATCACAATTTCGGTATCACTGCGTTCACTGGTCTGTCTCGTTTATCAAATCGTTTCAGCTCATCCATGACGACTTGGACCATCTTTATCGTCTGTCTTTACTTTTGCTTGATTTTTTTACAATTTTAAAGCGAAATTTGTGTTGCAATAAAAGAAATTTCGAGCGATTTTATCTTAAAAAATGTTTTACTACTCGAGCGAAAAGATACGCATATAATTGCGATAAAAACTTGCTCCGGGAATGCTGCTGATATAAATACGTAACTAAAGTAGATAAAAAATATTTCTGAAACAAGTTTTTGAACAAGTTGTTAAAAAATAGTAATATAATCGTCAGTCTGCATACCAGACAGCGCGTACAAATATTCATTATCGTTATTGCGTGATCTATTTAAATAACTATCGATATGCAGCGTTCATTGTACATAATGGACAAAAATGCATTGCCTAATTAAATTTTCAAAATTTTTGTTGGAAAGAAAGAAGGATAAGTTGCTGGCAGCATTATTTGAAGTGATTTATTGACAAAATTGGAATATGCTCGTACTTGTTCGCTATGACCAGACTGTTGGTTTTGTAGAAGCGTTCTTTTAGATGATGGTACCTATTGGTTATTCTGCACTTAGTAGTCTGAACGAGATATCTTTTCTATACCTATAACATGGGATTTACAGACAGGGCATATATCCGGGGAATCCTAAAATTGTTCAGGCCATAAAGGACAAAGGCATGGCTAGCATTCATACATGAGCTTTGAGGGAGGGGGCAGAAAAAGTTTCCACCCTTCCTAGAAAAGTTATCGACTACCAGAGTTGGTGATTTTCCGACCCGTGGAAAATGTGCTGTCTTAAGCGTTTTTAGCCACTTATTTGCTCAAAAGTAAAAGTATTATATAAATTTTCGGCGCTTAGCGTCATATACTCATTTTTCTAAATATATTTTGTTCAATTAATCCAAATTTTTTAAAATTTTTCAATGTTTTTATGCTCTCGATAGAAAGATAGAGCATTGTCAGAAGAGCCAAAAAACGATGTTTTTGACGCATACCCACCATTTTTGATCCCAAAAAGGATCGAAATTTGAAAATTTAAAAAAAATTTTCAATTTCACCCTTTCTCCCGAAATCCCCATGTTGTGTATGTCTGCTGGCTGGCATGTATATGCTTTTCAACAGTTCGGGTAATGGCGAAGCACCTACATACTCCCTCAATGCATATACGTATACAAGATGGGCCAACAAAAAAGACTTCATTCCGATTTCGCAGGTCCTAACTTTGTCTAAAGATTTTAATTGGCTGCCAGCGGTTCGTGCACTATATATTGGGTGGGATTTGTTTACACCTTACTCTGATATTATTTAAGCGCCAAAAGTTTGGGTTTTGTTATCAATTTGCGCAACGCTTCGCATTAGATCTTGCAGTTTTTGAACTTAGTAGGAAGAGTGTCCACTGTAGGGTTTAACCAATGCGCTAATAATTTTTCTAGTTGAAATATTTTCGAAATGGGTTCCTCACGGTGTAAGCAAATTGCTACAGCACACGAACCACTGACAGCTGGCCAAATTCTCTTACACGATTAAAACAAGCACATTTTTACTTATCGAATGCAATTGGTCTCATGATTTTATTTTACAATGAATTTGAGCTATGATGCAATATCTGAGTCTAGCCTTTTTTGACCCAATAATTGTTTTTAGCTGTGCGCTATCTTAGCTCCTGATCTACTGTATACTCGTACTTTTTGAAATAATACCGTCGTACATAACGTTCCAGCGTTCAGTTTAAGTATCGATTCCTGTCAGCTATCATTGCGCATTTGTCGCTGTCAAAGGATGAGATCATTAATTTTTAATTACTGACTGGTATTAGCAGTACACTGCACATTATTCTTTAACGAATCTGGCTTCTAATAGGTAAATGCCTATCGCTTGTTCAACACTTGCAGTAAAATTCACTCTCTAATTCACACCATGCATGCACATAGGGGCGAGGGGGTATTTACCCTTCTCCTTCTGAAGAGTCAGCCGAACAGGTACTGTCCGGCGATTTTAATTTGATGGAACGTTTTTTGCATTATTAGGTCAAAAGCAGTAAAAACGTCAAAATATCTCCGGCGCTTCGCGCCAAATTAGTACTTTTCAGTACTTTTTACTCAAAAAGCACCCAAACTTGATAAATTCTTTGCATTTTCTAGTGTTAAAAGTGATTTAATGCAGTCAAAATGGACTAAAAATGCTTTTAAAATTACCACGAAAAAACGTTTTATAGGATATTTTGACCATTTTGATCGTTAAAACAGCAAAAACAATCGTGAACGTTAAATCTACTGTTTTGGATTTTAAAGATTTCACCCCCTGCCGACTCTGACTTTGTACACCTATGATTCAGACGACACGTGCTTGATAATGTTTATATTTAGATATATTGTTACTGATCTTGATTTTAAATAAATCCGCATTCTAATTGCTCGAATGACTAAAGGCGACTTGCTTCAAATAAATGGTTTAAGTTTTGTTTGAAATTTTTTTTAACACTGTCAAAGCACATTTTGTCTATTCGATCGATAAGATGATTTGGCTTAATCCGGCTTGAAAAATGTTGCTGAATTAATAAATTAATTTCTGGTCTGTTCAGATATGTATACCTACCTAATGAAAGTGCGATTCGAATAATTCTTAGCAAATAGATGCATTTAGAATCAATTTCATGACTTCTTGCATAAAACCCACTTTATTTATTTTTCCGTATCATAATTCCGCAGTCTTTCAAATTGATTATAAAAATCTGCAAGTAAAAGGCCTTGGATATATGTGCTACTGAGCCATTTAATTCACAAATGTTTTAGTCCTGTCGTGCATTTTTTTATTTCTTAATTATCGAAATGGAATGCAGCATATTTTTGCGTTCATCAACTGGTAGTGTTTGCAAAGGCTTTCTTGACATTTATATGTGCTTTCGCAAGGCCTTATTTAATCAGACGCTTTTCTGCTTTGTTCTTGAACTTCTATCTAAAGCGTGGAGTTTCATTATTGATTAGCGCAGTGCGACTGATCTGTCACCGTAGTTTGGTACCTAGAGCTGCTTGCTTTTGGAAAAGTTGGCTTGTTGCGCTCGCGCTGTTCATTTGTCAGATCAAAACTTAATGGACTTAACAGTATACAACGCATGCTAAGCTATTCTGTGCCGTAAGCTTTTAAGCTTGTTTACTGTAATTTTTAAAGGAAATTAGTTTAATGCATTCCCTTTGAGGTTTTACAAATGCCAATAATTTACAAATGAGCCTCGGGCTAATCATAAATCAGGAAATAAAATGGGTAATCCTCTAAATTGCTTTCAACCATGAAATCTGACCATATGTACAGTCGGGTAACAAACAACCACCTGCCTCAGCCAACCCGTTGTAATAAGTAAAAGTGCGGTCAAAAAGTATAACCAGCTTTGTTCTGGTGCAGCTAGATATGACCAGAAAAAGAGCTCTAAATCTGTTAAAAATCTTATGAAAACCACAGAAGCTAGTAAGGCAATACATGCTCGTGTTTTAAAAAAATCGTAGAAAAGGTGTTGTTCCTAATTTCAAAGCGTTTTAGCGATCTCTTGGCTCAAAAGTGCCAAAATTTTGGCACTTTGCTTCATATACTCATTTTTTGATTCTATTTAGTCGATTTTTTCATACATTTTAAAATATTTTAATGTTTTTATGCTGATAAAAGAAATAGTATAATCAGAAACGTCAAAATTTGGTGTTCCAGACGTATACCATTTCGTTTTTAAGTCATCCCTCAGAATTCTCGTACTGTGCATGTTTGAGTAAGACTCTTTCTTGTTGCTTTTAGTCTACATTTTGATTTGAAGTCTCGTATAACTTTTTTATTGCATTTGCGAACGATTATAGGAAAAAATGTTATGCTGATGCCTGATACTCTATGTCCATTAATAAGTGCACTAGTCTTTAAGCGAGTATGTACCTACTTGTTTTTCCGCGTTTTGTTTTGTTTTCTTAGAAAGTACCTATTACCTTGGTCGCGCAACTCCACATTTGCCTGTTTGCATTGTTCTGCGTCCGTTAGCTTGGGTAGCTAGAAAAATAAACCGATGCACCTTCCCTTCTCCATTCGCTCCTACTCGCTGTATAAACATGCTTGAACGTTTTTATTCACAATTTCCTAATCGATTATTTTGTTATCAGCCGGCCGCCATTTTCGGACTTAGCTCAAATTCGGCTCATTGGCGCTAAATTATCTGCTGTTAGTTATTTTTACGTAATTTCCTGCTTCGAGCGTCGATCGTTTCAATTTTTCTAAGTGCAATGCTCGGAAAACTTGTTCGTTACACCAATGCCGCGTTGAATACGGCGAATCTGGTTCATTCGTTATATCTATTATCGTTCATTTGACTTATGACGTGCGGTGAAACTTATGAAAGCTCATTTTTTTAACATTTTCATTGCTGCTGCAAATGTTGGAAGATCCGCCTATTTTACCATACGCTGATAACGCTGCTGATGGCGGCGGCGATCAGAACAAAAATAGATTCATAGAAGCTTCTGAAGTTGCTGTGCACCCGGCTGTGATTCATCGAGTCGTCCGGACGAATAGAAGCGCAACGATTCATTATCCCAGAGGTAAGCAAGCACTACTCGCATGAGTAGCGTGCGTGGTTCTCCCCAAAAGGTTTTTCTTCCGCTTAAAAGTTTTTTAACCGCGTTGGATCGTTAAATTTTCAGAAATTAGCTTTAAACCCGACCGATTTCTCGAAATTTCGACACATTTTTCGATTTTTCACACTTCTCTTAAGTGGTCGTTCATGTGCATGTCTGGCATAATTGGCATAATTGGAGTAGGAGCAGGCCTGTATTCAGGATTCGCCCAAGGAGGATGGGAGGCGGACCTAACATAAATTGGTTCACATTTCTGGACTGAATTGAAATGTTTTAGTGCGAAAACGTGTGGCAGTTTAATCTATTAGTGAAATTGCTAATGATTAAATTAATAATTAATTAATAAAACAAATAATAATCTCGGAAACTCATTAGGACAGCTCTCAAAAACCGAATTTTCCGACGTCTTTCGACATGCTCTCACCATTATGGTCGTAAAAGTGAAACTTTTCGAAAAATTTTTCCAAAAGTAGAAAGTTATAAAAAGTGTCGTTTTTTGGCGCGCAGGAGCTAAAATTATGGAAGATGCTTCACATAGGGCGCGAAGCGTCGAAAATTTGAGGATTTTACGACAAAGGCATGCGATTTTTCCATCTTTCCGTATATATTTATTTTATCTTTCAACATTTTTTTCGGCCAACAGGGGTGGCCGCCCCTCGTAATTACGGTTCTGAGTAGAAAATCAGAAATCCTTCGTCTGAAGTCAATCGTCCCCCAATTTCTCTGAAGTCACAAAATTTTTACGCATTTGCGGCAAAAAACCTGCATTCTTTGACCATTTTCAGGTGCTTTTGCCATTTTGACCAAAACTTAATCGTCATTTAACATCCCCTATGACATTGGCCGAATGCTCTCACCCAAAATTTTGAGCTTTTATATGTCTGAAGTCCGGCGAGTAGAGTGTATAGAGCAGAGGGTTTCACCATGCTTACCAAGGTCCGAAGTTCAGGAGGGGGTGAATTCCTGAAGTTCAGGACCAGTAAATTTGAGGTTCCTGCTTTTTTTGTAAATTAAATGCAACAAATGAATTAAATACACCGTACTACACATACATGCACACGGTCAATTTCTGGGAGAGGGTTGAACCGAGTTTCCTTCAGGGTGGGGGGGTGAATGATTAATTTTTATGGCTAATTATGGTGCAAAAATGATGAGTTCACGTCGATTTTCTCAGATATTTTTGTCTTGCCTTACTCCCTACCCCTGTCAAAACCTTTAAAAATGCTTTAATCCATTGTATTTTACTCTTTTTTAATATTCGTGATTAATTTTGTATAAAAACAAATGATAATAACGATGGAATGACTTGGACTATCAAATATGGACAGAATAATTAACAAAAAGTGTCTGAATGAATAAATGGACACTGCTGGGCATCGTTTGGCGCTCTTTTATAATTCTAACTCCGCAAATGGCGTGAGGGGTGTGCCTTTCAAAAGTTGTGGTAGTAGGATTCCGCCCATACCCCCCACCCAGTGTGCATGTATGACACAACATGCTTTAATTAGGAAAACTGCATTTTTTTAAAAATTTCTATTCAATTTAGAAACGTTTCGTCATTTTATTCGCAAGAAAGATAATTCATCGGAAAATTATGATTTTATTTTACTTCATTTACAGGTATTTTGTGGGTAGATTAAACCAGTGTTTTTTGCGAGATGCAAAAAACTTCTGAGAATAAATCGTGTAGAAGATACTGATTTTTGAACAACCAGGTGACTTTTTATTGATCAGATATCAAAAAATTTCGGCGCCTAGCGCCGGTAATTCGAGAGATATAATTTTCTTCCAATTGACGACTATGCCATTATAAATGTTTCGTGTAGTTTATCACCTTTGCACTGACATGATTATTCTACATTGCACATTTTATTACCAAATTGATATTTTATTCGCTTCGATAAAAAACGTCGTGGAAAAGGAAATGCGTTAAAAATAGAAAGACAAAACATGGATTTGGCATCGCCTTTTCACTTTATTCGAAATACATAATTCTAACTTTGGACATTCACTTCTACACAATTTCTTTCTTGCCGAAGGCACAATAACTCTTGAAACACTTAGTAGTGAAATCACTTTTTCTTCAACAAAGATTTGGCGAATGCCGACTTAGCAATGTAAAAATGTTGTAAAACGAACAATTTTTTACATAGAATGCTAAAGTTTTTAGCGCTTCATCTTATGTCCAATTTTTTATACTTTTTCATCTTTATGTAGTAAATAAGCGGGTGACACACGCTTGAGAATTATTACTGAGGTTTTTATATCACGGCAGCAGTACCTACAAGTTGATTGAAATCGTGCCATTTACACGTTCAAATTTTAATCAGATCTTTTAATCAAAGTAAGAAAAGCAAAACTAGTGTAGTTTTCAATGCTAGACTCGCTCATAAGATTGAGAACTGTTATTTTTAAAGCTTTAAAACTCACAATAGGAAATAGGCAAGAGCTATGCATGTCCACGGAAACGCCTGATGAACTAGCGTTTTTATAGGTTTGGCGTCAAATTCAAATGGAAATAATAAAGAAATGCAATGGATTTGTGGGTGCAGATTTAGTAAATAGCGATTTTCTCAATGTAAACATGGTGCGAAAGACATTATACTTAATACAATATTCAATCCTACGGAAAATTTCTGTATTCGTATGTATAGTACAAAAAAAATTTTCGGTCGTGCAAAAGGATTTTTGGGAGGTTTTTTGCACGGTGCAAAGAGGCCCGTGCCAAACAACACTGAATGGAACAGCAATGTACTAGTTCAGCGCAAAAAGCGCCACAAAATTTTGACATGTGCGCTTCTTTCGTCTGTAATTCTGGAGGGTGGTTGGAGAAATTTTATAGTGCCTTTTTTGTGCCTAAAAATGGTGGGTAAGCATCAAAAACATCGTTTTTCGGCGTTTCTGACGATGCTATATCATTCTAGAGCTTAAAAACGTCAAGAAATTTCGTTAGAAAAATCAAAAAAAATCGAATAAATTCAACGAAATATAGTCAAAACATGGGTATATGGTGCAAAGCGCCGCAAATTTCACACTTCTGAGCAAAAATATGATCAAAAACGCTTAAAACAGCACCTTTCTACGAATTTTTTGGAGGCGTCTGGAAATTTTGGAAAAATCGCGAATTCTGGGGGGGCGTAAAACTTTTCCTAGAACCCCTGAACCCTCCCGCCCCTCCCCTTAAGGAACGACCGGGCGCGTCCCGGCCGGGCCTAGTGGGCCCGGTCCCGACCAAAAAAGGACTGGGTCTCGGCCGGGCCTTTTAAAGGAATAATACGGAAAGCATGTTGAGTTGTCATGAAGATACATTTGTCTTGTCAATAATATTTATATGATTATTTTGGAAATGTTCTTGAATTAACTTCTCTTGCAGCTTTTAACCAGTTTTATTCAGCTTTTACGAGATTAGCACCAAACGTATGTTACTTTTCTCTCCGCTGTATCATGTACATCTGACACGCTTCAAGAAGAATGAGATTAGACGTAGATCAGCATAAAGTCAAGAACTGCACCCATTCTGACCTAGCATTTTATGTTTGAGTGTGAAATAAATGCAGGAGCGATAAATTAATTAAAATGTGAAAAAATTTTAATATCTAAATGGAATCCTCAACAAATCATGCGTTTTGGACAAAACTTATTTTAATGAAAATTTTCTTGTAGAGTAGAGCAATTATCCCAGCATTTTTCTGAAAACATCTCGCAAGAATTACACTTTTTCGAAAACGTCTTTTGTTGCATACTTCAGCAATTACTGAGTTATTCTCACAGAAAGATACTAAATGAATAGTGCCTATTAGATCATTTTGCTTAAAGATCATAAATTTGTGAATGAACTGAAATTAATTAAAGAAAAATAATAAAAAAAACAGAATAGTAGGTCTTTTTGAACAAGACTAAGACCGTTGAGTTCAAAGTCTAGAAAGATTCTTGACATCACTCTTGTGCGATTTACAAAGGTTTAGTGACCAAGTTAAAAGCTTAAACACATCTAGGCATACCCAGCAAGAATTTAAAAAAATTAACGTTTTATTTAACATATAGTAGAAAGTGTCAACTAGCTTCATACAAGCAGTTCGAATAATACGAAAGTTTCGATTACTGTCAGATCTCACCACGGTTCTTTTGTAGTCGGCAAAGGACTTTCCCCGATGTACAAAGACTTTTTGGGACCGTCTTTATACATGTACAAAGATTTTTGGGAAGACAAAAGTGTAAAAAAGTCTAATTCTTTATTCTATATCTCTAATATGCCAGAAATTGCATTTATAATACAAAAATACAATATTTATCGGCGCTTCGTGCCGTTTTAGAGATAATTTTCAGTATTTTTTGTCATCAGAAACACGAATTTGGCTAAAAGACACTACCAAAGGTCGAAAAATCCTGGTTTACCGCACTAAAAATGCTACTATACCATATAATAGCACCCAAAAATATGCATGTACAAAATTTACAAAGGCTCCTTGGGACCCTCTCTGATTTCTGTTAAACAGGCTTATATCAATAAGTTTTATCGCTTTTCTGCACTTTATCTAAAGTCTCTACTCACTGTGACTTATGTATAAGGAAACTTATACAGTGAACATGAAAATATTCGAGAAATAGCACTGCCTGTTGATGAAAACATTAGGTTTGTTGTGAATTTTCAACGTGTTGACAATCGCTCAACAGCTTTCTGAGTTATCAGGCAGCTTTAGCAGCAAGAAATCCGCCAAATTTTATATGCTCCGGCATAAATTATCGTTGAATAGATCCAGAATGGGGTCAGTCTGTCTTTAAAATGAATATAAGAGGCCAAACTGGACATTAATATAATGCTTAATATTCTCATTAACTATTGTACTAAATGAGTGTAAATTATTAATAGCATTGTATAGAAAGACCTACTTTCTTGCTATAAAAGACTCGCTTATTCAAAATATTATCGTCTATTACGATTATGAAAAATATAGCTACATATATGTATGTATCTTATCAAAACGTGTTTCATTGAAACGCAGATTAATAATGCACCAGAAACGTCGCCGGACAATATGGTAAAAAAGCAATGTTCTTCGACAGCAACATGAAAAATCAGTTGTATCGCAACTTGCTTAGAACAATTTTGCTATAGAACTACGAAATTGGAACGTATTTAAAACTATTTAAACGGTAATTGGATCTTATCTATACATTATTTCGCTATTAAAATCTGCAGTCGATTAGTGGGCTGGTAAGCACATCGTAAATACATACATACATTATGTAGACACACTAAACATGACGTACACGCATACCTAAACCGACATTCATAGCATAACATACATTGAGGCCCGGTCCCGGTACCGGCCTCTAGAACCCGGTTCCCGGCCAAATTCTGGGCCCGGTCGTTCACTGTCCTCCATCTCAAGATCATGCATACCTATGCTGTTTACTGATCAGTGTCGGTTCCGTCGCCCGCTTCCGACGCGAACGCCGACAATCCCATTTCGATGAGTCGCTCGTTGCATCCGGCGCTGCGGCCGACCGACGCGCAGCCGCGTCGGCCTCAGCGTCGCAATTTGAGCGCCGGTTCGCCCGACGACACGCGTTCCAGCTCGCCGGTTCACTCTTCTTCGCCTCGCAGACCCGAAGTCATTACGGTGCATTTGCCGTTTGATCAGCACAGCAAGGCGAGATTTTTTATTGCCCTTTTTGACTCCTTTTTTAACAGAGAACGCGCGTGGCTAAAAGCTTCTTCGATTTGTAAAGCGAACAGAGTGTGAAGTGCAAAGGCTTTGTGTGTAAAGTGCAAAGGCCTGGGTAAGGAACGACTTGCTAAAGGCGGGGCAGATTAAGGAGGTGGGGGGATACATTTTACAATTTTTATTAAATTCTAATTAAGTTTTAAATTTAATTTTCATTAAATTTTAATTAAATTGAATTTTAAAATAAATAAGTATTTGGCGTGATAAAGGACGGATATCTACTTTGCAATGATTTTCGGCTATCAACTATCGTAATTTTTCGAATTTTTCCCGCGCTCGCACGGATAATACCTATTTATTATAACCATACTACTTTCTTAGCGGCCTGACCGCCTTATTTTTGTAGTTTTCTATTTTTTGCATGCATTTTTAAAGTTTCTCGCGTTTCGCATTGAATGCTTCGATAGGATCTGCTGTAAATGCTCAAAAAATAGGAAATAGAGAAATAATTCAAGTCTATATAGGGTTTCTGCCGAAATTTCGCCAATTTTAAAGAAATTCAAGCCTCTTTTTATAAAGAAGTACTCGAAATTTTGAAATTGTTCACAAAAGATTTTGCACCAGAAATTGTTTTGACTAAAAATAGACAATATAAAACGGCGGAAAACGCTACTCTGCACGTGAATAGCCGAATTTTTTTTGAAGTGCTTTCTTCGACTCAAAGAAGGTGAATACGCATAAAATACATCACTTTTTATCGTTTCTGACGATTCTCTTTCTTTCTATAATGTAAAAACGTAAAAGAATCTCAGAAAAATACCTATTCAAAAAATTTCAGAACAAATTGTACTAAATATAGTCAGAAAATGAGTGTATGGCGCGAATCACCTGAAATTTGACACTTTTGAGCCAATAGATAGCTAAAAACGCGTAAAACAGCGCCTTTTCTTCGCCTTTTTCTTGGGAAATCAATAATTCTGAGTAATGGAAAAATATCTGAGGATGAAAGAAAACCTTCAGCCTTGTATGTATGCTTATTGATGAACAATAGCTGAATAACATCAATTGACGTGCTCAAATTGGTTTGTTGAGGATGACTGGAAAAAAGGCGCTGGATCAGCAGTTTTGCCGTTTTTTGGTTATGGCTCTTAACCATACATGATCTTAGGGGTTTGGGAGGGGTTTCAACCCCACCCGTTGAGGAATTTTCACCCCCCCGCGAAAATTTTTTCACCCCTATCTAGATATGGCGATTTTTTGGAAGTTCCCAAAAATTTTCTAAAAATTTGTAGAAAAGATACTTTTAAGCGTTTTTATTATCTATTTGCTCAAAAGTGCCAAATTTTGTGCGTTTCGCGCCATTATACTCATGGTTTGACTATATTTTTGTTCAATTTGTTCCGACTTGATTGATTTTTTCGTAATTTTCCATGTTTTCATGCTCTAGAAAGATAGAGCATCGTCAGAGACGCTGAAAACCGATGTTTCTGACGCGTATCTACAACTTTTGGACCAAAAAAGGCAATTTTTAATTTCACCCCTCCCCAGAATTCCCATGCTGTGCATGTATACTCTTGACTAATAAATAATATTTTTAATGTTCTTGTAGCGGCTAGGGCATAGCTGTATTGTTTATTATCGTGATTTTGAAATATGAAGATCTGATTATTTATTTTTTGAATCCATTTATGAATATTAATGTACTGATTATTTCCTATTTCTTTATCGATTTATGTTTACTTCTTTATGTATCCATTTATATATTTACTTGTCAATTTCGTTAATCTGTTCATTTGTTTATTTGTGTGAAATCATGAGATTCTATTTTTAAATAATTTAGTTTGGATTGTATGTTTTACTAAATTTAGTATAATAGTGAAAGGATAATTATTCAACAGGTGGAACTAAAGGCTGGCTATACCATTCGAGAAAAAGTCGGCCAAATACTTCTAAAACGCAATATTCCGCCTCAAGTTTGCCAGGTCGTACAGAAACTTAAGTAATTTTTGACGCACTGTATACATAATATCTCAAAATTATTGATGGTATCGAGGAAGCTGGCCATTTTTAGACGGCCAACGTCCTAAGCTTCGCTTAAAACGGCAAAAAGCACCCGAAAATCCTTTAACACATGTTTTGCCTAAATAGAGGGCTGTAAAAATTTTAAAATTTTGATTAATTGTTCAACTTTATATGCCCGTATTCTATGCTCCATGCTTTGTTCGAAACAGCACTTCATTGTCAGTGTTTTTTGTACAAGGTCCGTTTGTACATGTACAAAGATGGTCCTCAAAAGTCTTTGTACATTTTGTACATGCAAATTTTTGTGTTTTATAATATAGTACAGTAGCGATTTTAATTAATTCTAATTTTAATTTTAATTAACAATTTTTCCATTCTAAATGCAAATTCTGCCATTTTGAAGATATATAGGACAAATAAAACTCATTTTGGCGCGAAGCGCCTAAAATTTCTTGGAATTTTACACCTTTCTAAAGTTTTCGTCTTTCCAAAAATGTTTGCACATGTTGTACATACAAATTTTGGAGTACTTTAATATGGCACAGCCGCGATTTTAGTGTGGTAAAAACAGAGTTGTTCGACTTTTGGTAGTGTATTTTAGCTAATTTCTGGGTCTCTAAGAGTAAAACTCACTAAAAATCGCGTTAAAACGAACCTGAAAGTCTTTGTACATCGGGAAAAATCTTTGCCGAATACAAAAAAACGGTGACAGTAGCGATTATAGTGTGGTAAAACAGGGTTTTCGATCTTTAGTAGTGTATTTTAGCTAATTTTCGGGTTTTTGACGCCTAAAAATCACTGAAAATTGTCCCAAAACGGTGCGAAGCGCTAAAAAATTTTTCATTTTTCCATTCTATTGAGAATTTTACACCTTTTTACAGTTTTTGTCTTCCCAAAAATCTTTGTACATTTTGAACACACAAATGTTTGGGTACTATAATATAATAATAGTAGCGATTCTACTGTGGTAAAAACAGAGTTGTTCGACTATTGGTAGTGTATTTTAGCTAATTTCTGGGTCTCGAAGGTCAAAAATCACTAAGAATCGTCCTAAAACGGCGCGATGCGCCGAAAAATTTGACATTTTTCCTTTTAAAATGCAATTTCTGCCATTATAAAGGTATATAGAATATACAATTACTCATTTCGGCGCAGAGCGCCGAAATTTTCGAATTTTAGAGTTTTTCTGCAATTTTTATCTTCTCAAAAATCTTTGTACATGTACAAAGACGGTCCCAAAAAGTCTCTGTACATCGGGAAAAATCTTTGCCGAGTACAAAAAAACACTGTTCATTGTATGTATAATCGAAAAACGAAGTTCCCAAAAGGTTATTCGTCAAGTTATCTGTCTCGCCTTCATATTCTGGTCTTTATTTTCAGCCAGATACAGTATGTATAGTTTCTCAAGGTCGAAAGTTCAGGGGAGTGAAATCCAAAAATTTGGGACCACTAAATTTAGAGTTCTAGCCTTTCTTTGCAGGTCAAATATGAAAAATGGCTAAAACATCGTATATAACATGTCAACATGGAAATTTTTTCACCCACTCCCCCGAATGAGCGATTTTTTGAAAGCTCCCAAAAATTTTCTAGAAATTCGTAGAAAAGTTCCTTTCCTAAGCGTTTGTAGCTATCTATTTGCTCGAAAGTCCCAAATTTTCGGCGTTTCGCGCCATTATACTCATGTTTTAACTATATTTTGTTCAATTTTTTCCGATTTTTCAAATTTTTTTCGAAATTTTTTCACGTTTTTATGCTTTAGAAAGATAGAGCATCGTCAGAGACGCTGAAAACCGATGTTTTTGACGCATACCTACCATTTTTGGACTGAAAAGACACTCATCATTTTACCCCCTCAGAATTTCCCATGCTGTGCATGTATGTTGATACCATCTCATTCTTATGGGAATTTGTGACAGTATGTCATAGTAAAGTATACAGCAATTATCTTTTACTCACTTCATTTAGTACATGATTGGATACAATTTCGGAGTATGTGATTTTTTGAAAAAAAGTTGAATGTCAGACAAGCAGGCTACTACACTGTAGTATGTACATCTGAAAACTGTTAGTTAATAGTGCGACTAGTCGCACTTTAAAATGCGTACTGTCCATTAGGAATAATTTTTAAGAGATTTAATTTAGTGATCAATGCTACAGTTCGCGGCTTATTTTCCAAATCTCATTCGCGCTTTTTCAAAATTTTTACTTGCGCTTGTGCCGGCGACAAGAAAATTTTATTTGCACGTCGTCATCGTTCATTCATTTCCATGATGCAAAATAAAAATCTTTAGATATTACACGCTGTCAGCAGGGGGGATTTTGAGAGGGGGCGGCGGGGGGGGTCTGGCCGCTCTCTCATTGGCCAAAAATAGTTGGCGAGATAAATAATGGCTTTGTAATTTTCAATACATTTTGGACGTCTGTGATCATAATTTCTCGAATTTTTCTCGGCGCTTCGCGCCGGATAATACTTATTCATGACATTTAGTGGCTTTCTCGGTGACCTAGAAGCCATTTTTCGCTCATGGACTACGTTTTCAAACAATTTTAAGTGCATAAACGGCTTATTTAGCATAAATTTGTTCTATTTTCAAGCGTAACATTTCAAAATTTTCTACGCTCCGCATGAAATGTTGCCAATACAGCAAACCAGGCAGTAAATCAATCTTCTAAACGTCCTTCCGCTAAAATTTCTCCAACTTTCCGGCGCTTTGCGCCGAATCTTTGCTAATGTCAAACACTAGTTTTTTTTTGTATTCGGCAAAGATTTTTCCCGATGTACAAAGACTTTTCGGGACCGTCTTTATACATATACAAAGATTTTTAGGGAAGACAAAAATTGCAAAAAAGGCCTAAAATTCGAAAAAAATTGTGTGTTCTGTGCATATATGTTTTAAATGGCAGAAATTGCATTTTCAAAGGGAAAAATGTCAAATTTTTTCGGCGCTTCGCGCTGTTTTAAGACAATCATTAGTGATTTTTGCCCTTAGAGACTCAGAAATTAGCTAAAATACACTTCTAAAAGTCGAACAACTCTGTTTTTACCACACTAAAATCGCTACTGTACCATATTATACGAGGGGTGTCCCAGAAGTCCTTAGGTTTTTGCAGGGAAATTGATTCTGTCAGGCCATTTTTGTTTAGAATGTACCCTGACATCTTTAAGGAATATTGACAAAATTTTGTTTCCGTTCGTTTCCTTTTAGGAAATATTGGCCTTAAAAAATAGTAATAAAACAGGGTGTCTCAAAATGGTTCTTCATTCCTCACTTTGTTTACAGTAATCGTATACAGATTTCTATTGAACAAATTGGTAGCAGGGAGTCTACTGTTCTTCACTCTATAGCCATTTTAATTAGGCTCAATCTGTTCGGTAGAAAATGGTAAAACATTGTCTCATTCAACAGTTTTTTCAACTGCAAAAAATGTTGGCTTTTTTGTTTCACAAAAGTTCCTACAGTTTTCGAACTGTTGATCACAGCCAGCTGAATTTTGAAATGAACAGTCCTGAGTGTTTCCTCTATGGAAGCCACCATGGCGTTTTAATCGGCTGCTAATATTAACTGAGCAGGTGAGCCTAACCTCACAAATGTGACTGAAAATGGGGTGTTTTGAATCTGGAAACCCTGTTCCACACAGAGATGGCGTTTCTATGTAGAATGTGGTTTGAAAAGAAGAGCATTGACCAGGCTACCTTCTTGTAGATTCGTATTCATGCCGATCTTTTTTTGAAATTTTGGCATCAAAACGAAGAGTGTTGTTTTTTCACTAAATTCAATATTCAAAAATTGGGGGTAAAATAGCCCTAAAAATTCATCAAAAAAATCAGCATAATCTTTTGAATATATGGCGAAATTGACTGAAATTTTGCATGTTTTACTAAAATAAGCAAACTAATATTCTGACAAAAAACGGTGAACAATGGTCCATTTTTGCAGAAAAACCTAAAGACTTATGGGACACCCCTCGTAGATACTCAAAAATTTGATTGAAAGATTTTTGGGAAGACAGGAACTGTAAAAAGGTGTGAAATTCCGAAAAATTTTCGGCGCTTCGCGCCGAAATCAGTATTATTTGTCCTATATATCTTTAAAATGGCAGAATTTGCATTTAGAATGGAAAAATGTCAAATTTTTCGGCGTTTCGCGCCGTTTTGAGACAATTTTTAGTAATGTTTGGCGTCAGAAAACCAGAAATTAGCTAAAATACACTAGGTACCAAAGATCGAAAAACCTGTTTTACCACACTAATATCGCTACTGTACTATATTTTACTTCACAAATATGTGCATGTACAAAATGAACAAAGAAAGACTTTTGGAGACCATCTTTGTACATGTACAAACTGATCTTGTACAAAAAAACACTGATGTCAAAGAAATTTAACGATTTGTTAGCTCAAAATGTCAAAAACTTTTAAATGTTTCGAAAAAATATAGGAAAAAAGTGATTTTAAATAAAAGTGCACAATGTAAAACACCGAAAAATGCTATTTTGCATATGATGGGCGAATTTCGAACCTTTTTGGACTGATTTAGGAAAAGTTGGGGTACCGCCTTACCCTAAAGGAAATCCGAGATCCGCCACTGCTGTCAAGTTATTTAGGCTGCAACGTTCTAAACTTTATCATTAATAGCGCGTTAGCGCGTACCTATAATATACTTGGGTACCACTATCATATGAGCCCCCTACAGCTATTATGGGACACATCTAGGAGGTGCGGTTTTTTTAGAAAAAAACGTAAAAAAAATTTGCTGCCCGTGTTTTTTAAACCGACTGTGTACACAGCGTGTAAAGTTTTTGTGTAACTTTATAACATATAGCGATTTCCGCACGGCTTTTAAAAGGCCTGTAAACAACTCAGTATTAACGCCTCAATTACTTGAATGGTTTTGAATGGTAGAGGAAGAAATGCTCCAGATACCACCTTTTTGTTTTTTAAATTTCTCATTAGTTTTCGAATGGGAGTGTAAACAGTGTGAAAATCTGGGGGTGAAAAAACACATTTTGGTCGGGTTTTCGACTTGTTTATGTCTGTCAATAACTCCAGTTATGAGCCTTAAGACTTTTTGTGATAGAAATTTACTTTAGTTTAAGGGCTATTTTCTGCTTACCAGGAAAGTCGGTTTAAATAGACTAAAAATAGAAATAAAGTGCCTTTCGAGCAATATTGTGTTATTTATGGGGGTGCAAAGTTCGAAATCAGGGGTGTAAAATGGGCGAAAAAACACGTTTTTCCCCTATTCTGATAGGTAAATATCTTAAAAATTTTGCGGAACAGAAGTTTTCCACGTAAAGACATACTAAGATTTAAAGGCTACAAAGTGGCACAAACCGAATTTCTTTACACTCAATGGTGAGTTAGGTTTAGATTTTTAAAGTTTACAATGTGGTGGACTTTGGAAAATACGTTTATGTCCGTTTTTTGCTCGTCACTTTCTCCGTTTAGAAGTCGGGATAGGTCAAATAAAACAAAAGTAAAATACGCTTCTAAGGGGTACACGTCTCAGTAAAGTGCCTTTATTTACATCAGTATTTAGCTTTTTCAAGAGGTGTAAAGCCAAAAATTTGGTGCGTTATACGTGTTTCTGTCTTGTTTTTTCTTCCAACTTCTCCGGTAATAAGTCTGGACGCGATCGCAAGTCTAAAAGGTACTAGGAATCAGATGTGATACGCCAGTTGGGCGTGTTTCTTTACATTCAACAGTGGGGTAAAGTGGTTTACATCTAATATTTATTTGACTTCAGGCCATTGCAAGGACTTAATTTTTTTCGTAAATGTTGATTGTAATATCAGAGTAATATCAGAATTACGAATCTGATTGAAGTCTTCTTTACACTCTGTGGTTGTGTTAAGTTTACATTGCAAATTAATTATAGCTTTAGAGCCTTGCGGAAGCTTAATTTTCTCTGAAAATGTTCTGCGTAACGTCTGAATTACGAATCTGACTGTTAGTTTTCTCTACACGTAGTAATTGTGTAAAGCTTGCACTATTCATTTATTGATAATGTGTAGTTTACACTATAAATTTATTTTACTTTCAGAGCGTTGCGATGGAACAAAGGAGACGAATATACTTGGGATTGTAAATTAGTTAGGATATAAAAGGAGGGAGGGAACTGGTAAAAAGCTTTCTATGTATATGCCTTAAGTCGCAAAATCTGCTAATAATCAGACAACGCCAAATATCGATGTATATTCTGCGACCACTTTAAAAGTGTAACCTCCTTTGAATAATATTCAATGCTTCACATAAGTGTGTATAAACAATCTAAAATGTTTACTTTTTGTAAATTGATTGCAAGTTGCAACGCTGACTTGCTTCGTATCGTGATTGATAGATAACTAACTGCAATTGTATTTAATGGTGTTTTATTTTGTTATCGTGTGCATTATAGCAAAGCTAACTGGCGTCAATTGATTAGTGCACACAATCGTAGCGGGCATGCAAGTGTACCTACATGCAGTTCGTTTCACATAAGTTTACGCGTTTCCTACTGCTTTAATCAAACAATTTCTTTGATTGTCTTGAATGCATCGATGTTTGCTATTTCATTCCATTGGCGTACAAAGTCCTTCCTAGTTTACTCCATCTACTCTCTCATAGCTACTGCATAGCTAACTTGCTTCTTTTTTAATCTTTTTTTGGTTCAATTGCTTATTTCAATCGGCAGGCTGCAGAATATACTTCGATTTTCGCGTTGCTTAGAGATAGTGTGATTTTTGGCAGATTTTGCGATTTTAGGCATATACATAGGTAGCTTTTCTTAGTCCCCTTCTTTAACATCCTTAATTATCCACAATTCCAAGTATATTCGTCTTTTTTGTTCCATCGGTGCATTTTTCTTTGCTACTTATAAATATTTAGTTAACGAGTTTTTCTATAGGTTTATAGTTTATATTCATCTTTATTTATAAAGTTTATAGTCATTAATAATTATGCTTTTTAAGCTTTATATAATTTATAATAGTGATGTCCTGGGCACCGGCACCGGCGCCGGTGCCTAAGCACCGGCACCGGGCCGGTGCTAGGCTGGTACCGGCGCCGGTGTTAGATAAAAGAGAAAAAATTAATGTAAAAGAATAATGAAGCTCATTTATCACCAATTTAATGAATAAAGGCGCAAAAAGGTAGCATTTTGTTAATAAAATCTTCTGATTAGCATCGTGAAGCATTTTGACTGAACTTCAGAACAAGTCTTCGAGATTTAAAAATGAATTATCCATTCAACGAAACACATCTTATTGAAAACATCAATTAACAGCAAGAAGCGTGGACACTAATAAAGTAAATTAAAATTAAAAACATCGACATATAGAGTGAAAAGTTCTAATTCTACCATCTGTAGGCAAGAAGGATGAGTACTACAGAGTAGTTTTCAACTTAATTTCATCAAATCCATTTTTATTTTTCCATTTCGTGAGCAGAAGACCGTAAAACGCAGCTAGAATTTTAAAATAGTTTTTATGCAAAACTTTTTCCTGCAAATTATTCAGAAAAAGCTTGTTAAAACTTTGAAAATGAACTTCTATGTAAGTCTTTTGCATTACTTGTATATCCCATGTTTGTTTTCAGAGGCTTTTGAAAATGTGAAATGATAAACTCAAATAATTTAACCTCAAAAAGTTTTTGTGGCTATTTTCATGTTTGTTTCCTACTAGTTGAATATTTAACTAATGCACTAAAACCAAATTTCGATTTGACTAAAGAATCAACTACTGCACAAGCCAATCTTGATTGCGCTACACTTAAACTTATAATACACTATTTAACTTTTATTTTTCTTCGAATTTCAATTTTATTACAATTTTTTGTTTGTTTAATCTTTAGTGAGAAAATCATAGGTAGCGCGTTAGCGCGTACCTATAATATACTTGGGTACCCCCAACACCTGGGCACCCCCCCCCCTACAGCTATAACGGGACACTTCTGGAAGGTGCAGTTTTTTTTAAAAGAAAGATAATAAAAAAATTCGCTGCCCGTGTTTTTTGTTTTTCTTGAAACTCAAAATTGACTGTGTAAAGAAGGTGTAAAGTTTTTGTGTAACGTTATAACATAGGACAAATTTTGGGACCTTTTTACTGCGGCATGTGGATAAATGAGTATTGATGACTCGAAGGATTGAACAGAATAGGATAATAGAGGGCTGAATTCTACAGATGACACTTTTTTTGTTTTTTGAAATTCGCATTATTTATCGAACGGCAGTGTAAAGAGTGCGAAAATCTCGGGGTGAAAAAGCACTTTTTGGTCGAGTTTTCAACCTTCCTATGTCCGATACTAACTCCGGTTATGAGGTTTTTAAAATGTTTTCTGACAGAAATGTAGAGCGGATCAAGGGCTACATTCTGCATATAAGCAAAGTCTTCTATGCTCTATGGTGAGTTAGATCCTGGGGTTTAAAGTTTACACTCTAGTGGATGGTGTAAAAAAATGGATTTTAACTAAGATTTCTCTGCCAAATTTTTCCGCTTATGAGTCAGTGCAAATCGAAGACAGCATTAATAAAGTGCCTCACAGGGGCTAAACATCGCAGCAAACCGCATTTAAAAAAACGCAATATTGAGTTATTTATGGGGGTGTAAAGTTCGAAATCAGAGGTAAAAAATGGGCTAAAAAACACGTTTTTTCTGAAGTTTGATTGATAAATCATGCCAAATAATTTTTGCAACAGAATTTTGGCACACAGGAATGTACTACGATTTAAAAGCTACAAATTGTACCAAACCGAATTTCTTTAAACTCAATGGGGAGTTCGGTACGGAATTTTAAAGTTTACAGTGTTCTAAATGGTGGAAAATACGTTTTTGTTGCGTTTTTTGTTCGCCACTTTCTCCGTCCAGAAGTCGGGATAAGTCTAATAGAATAAAAATAAAGTGCTTTATATCGGGTGCATGTCAAAGCAAATTGTCTATACATTAATATTTAGCGAGTGTAAAGTCAAAAATTTGGAGTTTTAAATGCGTTTCTGTCTTGTTTTTTCTGCCTGCTTCTCCGGTTACGAGTCAGGGACACGTTTATCAAGTCTAGAAATGGACCAGGAATCAAATTTGATATGCCAGTCTGGCGCATATGTTTACACTCTACGGTGTTGTAAAGTAATTTACACCAATTGTTAGTTTGCCCATAGAACATTATGTAGACTTAATTTTTTCATAAATATTAATCGTAATATCGGAACAATATCAAAATTACGAATCTGACTAAAATCTTCTTTACACTAGGTGTTTACATGAAGTTTACACTACATATATATTTATCTTCGTTTTTGAGCATTCCTGAAACCTAATTTTTTCTTGGAGCCTAGAAGTTTTCAAAGGATCAAATGTGAGACGTCACGTAGGCGCGTTTGTTTACATTCAACAGTGATGTAAAGTAGTTTACATTCATTGTTTATATGTCCTCAGACCATTGTAGAGACATAATTTTTTCATGAATGTTGATCATAATATCCGAGTAATTTTTTACACTGCATGTTAGCCTTTGTTCTAGAGCATTGCAAAAATCGAAATTTTTTCCTGAGATATAAAAATTTACAGGGAATGAAATATATACGTCAATTGGGCGCGCTTGCTTACACTCAGCAGTATTGCAAAGTGGTTTAAACCTAATGTTTATTGTCTTTAAAACATTATGGAGACTCATTTTTCCATAAATGTTGAAAGAAATATCGGAGCAATATCAAAATTACGAATCCGACTAAAATATTCTTTACGCTATGTGTTTGTGTAAAGTTTACGTTACGTGTTAACCCTAATTCGATAGACTTGCAGAGACTTTGTGACTGAAGTCAAGAAATTTTCAAGGATTCATATGTGAGACATCAATTAAGTGAGTTTGTTTACCCTCAAAAGTAATCTAAAGTGATTTAAAAATTATGTTCAAGTGTCCTTAGATCATTGAAGAGATGTAATTTTGTCTTAAATGGGTTGCATTAAAGTTAAATCTTTCTTAGCCGTGTTTATAATATGTTTCACAAAATCTTGCACATGGAGAGCTATCGTTTAATTGATGTAAATTGCCTGCAAAAGTGGTTTAAAATGAACCAGCAATCACACTACTGTGCACAGAAGTCGACAAAGATATACAGCTTTATTGTAATCATGTACATTAATAAGCCGTAAACTGTTAGTATTCTCTACACCTAGTAGTTGTGTAAAGTTTGCACTATTCATTTGTTGTTAATATGTAGTCTATACTACAAATTTATTTTACTACCAAATCAAAGCGTTAGTGTTCCTTACATTTGATATTTGCGTGAAGTTTTTGAATTTTTGCCGAAAATCTTTGCCTTCTAATTTACCAACATCCCGCCTTTTCCATTTTCTTGAAGTTTAAAATCTTTTATAATTCTCTCATAATTTAATGGTAGGTTTTAACTTTAAGTTTCTCTTGGTTTACAACTCTCGCTTAGCAAGCTCATTTTTCGAAACTTTTTCATAGTGATCAGATTAGTTGCGTTTAGTTTGGAATTGGTGGACGGTCGTTATTTTATTACTCGGCTTAAATAAACCAAGTGACTATCTTTTGATTATTTTCTTCATCGCAAATTCAAACACCCAATTTTCAAATTGAAAATTGATCCAATTTTCAATTTGAAAATTGAAAATTGGGTGTTTTCAATTTCAAAAGTCACAACACATTGTGCTTGTGTATTGATTGAGTTAGGATTTGCAATGTGAATTCGTTGGTTAAATTTTTGTGCTTGATTATAAGTGAACTGCACATTAAGAAGAAATAACTTAATGCAGTTTTAATTTGAAAATGGATGGTGTCAATAAGGTTGTCTTGTTTAAAAAGGATAATGCTGATGTTAAGAACAATATTGTTTTCCGCGTTCTTGGACTGTTGTCATTATTGTGGCATGTTACTGATTGTGTTTACTGACTGATGTACTGAAATCACGCTAATTAAAAGTAGTGTACTAGCAAAGAAAAATGCTCCGATGGAACAAAAAAGATGAATATACTTGGAATTGTGGATTATTATGGATGTAAAAGGAGGGGACTAGGAAAAATCTACCTAAAGTCGGAAAATCTGCTAAAAATCACACTTTCTCTAAGCAACGCAAAAAATCGATGTATATTCTGCGGCCTCTAAAAAAGTGTCTTTTTTAAATAATGTTCGAAGTTTCAGATAAGAGTGTATAAACGAAATCTATCAAGGTTACTTTTTTAAATTGCTGGCACCTGATTGATAGAAAACTAAGAGGTATTGTATTTAAAAGTTGTTTTGTTTTATGAGCATTATAGCAAGCAAAGCAGGAGCCGATTGATTAGTGCACACAATCGTTTCGGGCATGCTAGTGTATCTACATTAAGTCTGTTTCAAGTCAACTTACGTGTTTCCTACTGTTTTTAACCAACCATGTCTTCAATTGTCTTCGATGTTTGCTATTTCATTCAATTGGCTTGGAAGACTGTTAGTTTACTTAATATCATTTCCCATAGCTACTGCATAGCTAACGTGCTGCTGTTTCAATCATTGTTATGGTATAATATTTATTTTAATCTGTTGGCCGCAGAATATACATCGATTTTTTGCGTTGCTTAGAGAAAGTGTGATTTTTAGCAGATTTTCCGACTTTAGGTAGATTTTTCCTAGTCCCCTCCTTTTACATCCATAATAATCCACAATTCCAAGTATATTCATCTTTTTTGTTTTATCGGAGCATTTTTCTTTGCTAGTTAATATATATTCATAAATTAAAAATAATGAAGTCGTTACTAGCCAAATGAAATTTTGCCCTTAATTATGATGTATATCCGGTGAAAAATAGGTACGAATTTAACCCTTTTTGAAGAAGCATAGTACACTATATAATATGCTAATGTAGCACCGGCACCGGCGCCGGTACAGGGGGTACCGGCACCGGCACCGGTAAAAAATGCGGCACCGGGACATCACTAATTTATAAGTACATAAAGTTGCATATTCAATAATTTATAGTGCCCTATTTCAAAATTTATAATTTGCAAAATTTAGAAATCATTTTTAAAGTTTATTTGTAATTTAAGACATCGAAAAGAATAAGCACCTATAAATGTGATAGGTTTTTGACAAAAAATATATATTAAATTGATTTGTTGATAATTTTGTCCGGGTTTCTTAGGGTAAACTGCTCTTTTTTTGCTCTTCTTGGCAGCTTTCTTCCTCATTTCATCCCGTCGCTTTGATGTTCCTGCAAGGATATTGTAAACAAATGCAACTCGGCTAAGTGTACATTGACCTTTAGCTTTGTTCGCCTTCATGACGTAATATGCATTTATCGAATTTTTCAAATAAGTTAAAATTTAAGTGGCGTTGAAAATATCATTCCTTGGGATCAGGATATGTCGACTATTGATTCGGACGCCGAGCTAATCGTCGAAGTTATCGTCCCGATGTATTTTAGCATTAAGCATCGATTTGTGAGTTTTAGCTTGCATAATAAAAGACTAGATTTTTACCTACCGTAATCCAAACTATGACGTCATCCGCTTTTAAAATGTTATCCCTCTTGCTCAATTTTCGGGCTCAAATTTTGGCTATCACTAATTATTGGCGTTTTTGATCAGTTATTTTTCAGCTAAACGTATGCATACATATAATTGGCATTCGGAAGCTAAGATAATTTGTATTAAAGAAGCGGGAAGGATGATTAGATGCTATACGATTGTTTATTGATTTTGCTTTGACAATAGATTTAATTGCAATTATAAATTTATTGTGACATGAAGATGAAGGAGAAATTTTTGATTTCGAACAACAGAAACAGTGCTCATTTGTCACATAATTCTTATTTCGAGAGTAAAAAAAAGATAAGAAAGATAGGAAATGGAAAAAATGGGAAAAGGTTAAAAGATTAGCCTTAAACTTGTTGCCCGAAATGCTGCGATCGCGCCCAAAACGTTTGAATAAGCCTAAAGATCTTCGTCACATACAAAAAAATGGGGCAAGCATGCAATGATTTTGGGGAGGGTAGAGGATTTTTCACTCCTCCCCAAGAAAAATTTTCACCCCCACACAGAAATTTTTTCACCCCCCCCGAATTCGCGTTTTTTAGGAGTTCTGATTAATTTTCGATAAATTCGTAGAGAAGGTGATTTTTTAATCGTTTTTAGCTATCTATTTGTTCGAAAGTGTCAAATTTTCTATTTTTTGGCGCTTCGCTTCGTATACTCATGTTTTTACTATATTTTGTTCAATATGTTCGACTTTGTTTGATTGTTTTCGAATTTTTTATCTTTTTATGCTCTGAAAAGATAGATCATCGTCAGAAATGCTGAAAAACGATCATTTTCGGGCTCAAAGATGCACTTAAGAATTTCACTCCCCCAGAATTCCCTGGCTGTGCATGTCTGGTTTTCACTCCCCCACACAAAACCTTTAAACATTCCGTAACTTTTTTCTGGTGCAACATACAAAGATATGCTCTATTAAATTTCATTGAATTTTTCGTGAAAATTATTATAATGTTTTAAGCGTCTAGGAAGATAGAGCCTTTAAAAAAACCGTCAAAAACTGTTGTTTTTAACGCTTACTTATCGGTTTTAAGCCCAATTAACGAAATATTCTGCGTGTAAAGTATTTTTAAGGGTTAAGGGTTGTATAGGGAGGCTACAGTAATACAATTCTGCTCAATAATACTGATGTGCCTTTGAATATTTAATTGCATAATACCATGATCTTTCTTTTACTTTACACCGTTTTCAATTGATTTACACTGAATCAAACGCTGTCGTCGAAGCACGAAGAATTTTAATATTTTGAGCGTTTTTTATTTTGTTTTTCATTCTTTGATCTTTAAATTCTTTTTTGATAAGTCTATTTTTTTAGTTTTTTTCAGAATCTTTTCTATTTATGTTTCGTTGTATTTTGGACATTTTGAAAAATTTTCGTCCAGGTTCGCAAATCGTT
Organism: Mermis nigrescens; assembly: GCA_036768485.1. Lineage (NCBI taxonomy): Eukaryota > Metazoa > Nematoda > Enoplea > Mermithida > Mermithidae > Mermis > Mermis nigrescens. Next base: position 41,220 of record JAVLUZ010000863.1, read on the forward strand.
CTTTTCGCTCACTTATTGCAACTTTTGCTTCAAACCAATATGGCTGCAAGGCTTTCGTTGCGAGTTGTGTTTGGTGAAATTTCACCAACGTTGTTGGTCCAAAGTGCCGACGTATTGCGAGCGGATTGGTCATTTGAAAACTCACGATTTTAGGTATACTAATAATATTTCACTTGTTAATTTTAGCAATTTTTATTTATTTAGCAAAAATCTATTATTTTAAAAACTTTTTGACTCTTACGTATTTTAACTTTTCTGAAATTTATATAGGTACCCAATTTATAGCGGTTTAATTCATATATAATGTCAATCCTATCGTGAAATACATGAGCATTCAAAATTTGGCAGCCCGGCTATCTCACGTGCACAGTCAGACAATGAGTTTAATAGTGGTATCCGATTTTTCTAAAAAAGTTGAATTTTTTGGCCATTTTTACGTTTTTTGTCATTTTTGGCCAAAAATTGTAGGTCGCTAACCCCCTTCTAAAAATACCCAGAGACCCCAACCCAAATTTCGGGCTGTTACATGCAGGGTATCCTTCTATCAAGACTTTTGAAAAGCATACCCCCTCTGGCCATTTGGACTAAAACCTATTGCTCGAACCAAAAAAAGCGTAAAACGACGTCTAATAGCACAATTTCAATTGCATGCAGTTATTTTTCCAGCATTAAGCTTGTAAACTCTGTCATTTAGGTACTTTTTCATATTTTTATATTTTCGTACGCAGTAGCAGATTTAAGGGGGCGGGGGGCGGCCGCCCCCTCCAGCGACCAAAAATATTTGGCGAGATAATGAATGGATTTGCTATGATTTTTGTCCATCAGTGACCATAATTTCTGGAATTTTTCCGGCGCGCAATGACATTTATTTATTGTTTGGCGACCTGGAAGCCATTTTTGTTCATGGAATACGTTTTAAAATAATTTCAATAGCAGAAACGGCTATTTTAGCACAATTTTCTCCTATTTTTAATGGAAAATTTTCGAAATTTCGCGTCAAATGCTAGAATATAAGAAATCTTGTAGTAAATCAAGCGTCTAAACGTCCATCCGCCTGAATTTCGCAAATTTTACGGCGCTTCGCGCCAGAGCTAAATTTAATGATTTCATGGCACAAAATTGTCAAAAATTTCAAAATTTTTCGACGAAATATTGCGTCAGAAGTGAGTTTAAGTAAAAGTATACAACGCAAAACGCCGGAAAAAGCAGATTTTTGGGCCTATTTTTGACTGTTTTTGGAAAAAATTGGATACCGCCTCCCCTTCCCCCTTATGAAAATCTTAGATCCGCCACTGTTCGTACGTGCCTGATGTTGAAGATCATTCCATCGTCCTTACTGTTATATCCTTTCATTGAAATTCAATCACGAATATTCATGAAGAATGAAATGCAGCAAATTAATAACAAATTGAGTATTAGAATTTGACATTAAATAACAAAACATTACTCATTCTCCTAGAAGGAAACTCGTTTTGCTTCCTCTACGAGCTTTTGTGCTAAAAGCTTGGCATTTTTTGACCGTTTTTAGCCAAAAAGTAGAGGTCATTTACCCCCCTCCCCCTGAAAATGGCCGGGACCCGCCCTCCGCCCACTGAATTTCGAGCCGTTACATGTACGCTTAGAAACTTTACTTTTTCCCTTTGAGAAAAATAGAAATATTTTTTCATTTTTGGTAAAGGCGACCAGCCGTCTGCTCGTATATTATACTAACGTGCAAGGCCGTATTTCGGAAGGGCGGGGAGAGCGGCCCCCTTGGCCTAAAAAAATTTTGAGAGGTGAGATAGTGCACGGAAAGATGGGAAAATTGCATGTCGTTGTCACAAAATCTTCAAATTTTCGGCGCTTCGCGCCAGATTTTATGTATTTTTCATAGTTTTGGCCTAAGCACGACCAAGAAATGACACTTTTTGTACCTTTTGAGTAAGAGAAAAATTTTTTAAAAGTCGAAAAATGCGGTTTTTGCTAGCTATCCCGACGATGAGATATAGGCCAATTTGTGTTGGGTTCACCCCCTTTTTCCTTGGCCGAATCCTGGATACGGGCCTGCTAATCAGGCACGTAGCTGGCCGTCCTATTTGGGGGGGGCAACACAAATTTTTGGGGGGACTAAGTCCAAAAAAGCAAAATAGCACAAAATAACGTTTAAAGAGTCACCTGTTTCCGATTTTTTTGAATTTTTGGGGGACCGAACCCCCCCCCCCCTCACTCCCCCCAGGGATACGTGCCTGCTGCTAATGTGTCGGGGAGAATGATTCGTTTTTACCGAGCAGGTCGCTCATTGATCAGCTCAAGCGCCAGTGCTTGCTTCACAATTATCAGCTCGACGAAGACGTCGTCGTGGACGACGGAGCGCCGTCGCTGACGTCATCGGACGCCGTCGGCGTTTCGCGTCAAATTTCGCGCGTGGGCGGCGTTTACAGCGGCAGGCTGGCGACGATGACGTCATCGACGCCGGCGATCGCCGCCGCCTCGTCGCCGGCGTCGGCCACGTCGCCGATGCTTGCGACATCGTCGTCATTGCAGCCGTCGACGTCGCGTCTGACGTCGGCGACGGCGGCGCCGGGTTCGTCGACGGCGGCGACGTCGCCGATGCGCGACGATTTATTATCGCGCTGCCGCGATCGGTCGTCGTCGGCGCCTAATATTAACGACATCAATCAAGACGATGCGGAGCATTTACAACAGGTTAATAATTTCATTATTTTATTGAATTTTTCGATTTTTAATTATTTTTAATCCACACTTCGCGCTTGTTGGTTTCTTTAATAGAACATGACCTTTAATGACCTTTAATGACCTTTGGCCTGAGGCAAACGTTTCGATAGAGGAACATGTTGTGATAAGTTGAAAAGCCAATAAGCCGTTTAAAAAAGTTGAAAACTTTTGTTTTGACGAAAGCGCGTTAGCATACATGTAAGGGTTCGAAAATTTAGAAGGGTCCCTGACTATTTTTTGAATGGGGGGAGAATGATCTTCACTTTTCTGTCAAAAATGACGAAAAGCATCTAAAAATGACCAGAAACATGAGTTTTATCTAAGAATCGGGGAGGGTTCGGAAATTCTCTGATTCCGGGGCGGGGAACTACCGACATTAAATGGGGGTCCCCGATCCCAGGCACGTATCTCTGCGGGAATGATGGGGGTTCAGACCCCCCAAAATTCAGAAAAATCGGAAAAATATGACTTTTTAAACGTTATTTTGTGCCATTTTTGGCTTTTTTGGGCTTAGTCCCTCCTAAAAATTGGTGTTGGTCCCCTGAAATAGGACGGTCAGCTACGTGCCTGCCCGATCCCCCTGCTACACGTACGAGCCTTCAGGTGTATACATTAAAAGTTAAATCAGAATTGTATTCTGCATCCCACAACGCGAATGATTAAAATTCAAAACTATACCAATGTGCATTAAGTGAAATCCTACGTTTAAATGCCTTTTGCAATGATTTTCAGCCATCGTTTGCCGTGATTGTTCAATTTTTTCCGTCAAGTAATACCTATTTATTAAACCTAGTTCACATTCTTCGCGGCCCAGAAGAACGCACTGTTGCACCAAGAATAGGTTTTTGTATATTTAAGCCAAAGTTAAACAAATTTGAGCACCTTTCCGCGCAGAATCGCCGAAATTTTTCAGAATCGTTCAAATTTCCCAGAAATTGTTTTGAATAAAAGAAGAAAATGCGAATTAGCGGCAAAAAAACTCTATTTTGCACGCGAATAGCGAATGGGCTTAAGGCTTATGTCCGAACTGGGTGGCGGGGAGGGGGTTCGGGAATCTTAGGAAAATTCCGAAATGAGCCACTGGGTTCTGGTGCCAGAAGTCGACTCTCATCCCCCAAATTTTGGAGTATCTCCACCATAGGTGGGTGGGCAGCACCAAAATTCTGGGGGGGGTAAAATTTCAAAGGTCAAAAATGGCCTTAAAAGTGGTCGTACGGCGAAAGAAACACCATTTTTCGACGTTTCTCATCGAGCACTATCCAATGGCATCAAAAAATCGCTAAAAAGCAAAAAAAAATTTCAAAATTTGAATTCTGGGGGGGTATTTGATTTCAGGGGTATTTCAAGTTCTGGGGGTGCATACCCCCAAACCCCCACGCCCATGTGTGATCTCCAATGAGTTTCCATTTGCGATGTTTGTAGGAGGTGGAAAAAATCCTTAACGTTACCGGAAGTTCAACATCTGGCTACGGTTCTGCAAGTTAGTATCATTTTATAACTTACATATTCCCTATTCATTCGTTTAAACTAACGTACTTCCTTGTTCGTTGAATATTTTGTAAACACTTTACTGATATTTTTTTATTTCTGTATTTTATTTTTAAATTATCATGCGCTCCGAAGCGGTAGTCCTTAGTTTTATGTCAAATATTCTCGTTTCGTTGCCAAACTAGCATATTTTAAAGTTTAAAGAAACACTGCACTGAAAATTTTGCCCTCTCGTTTACTTTTATTGGCCGATTGTTGCACATATTGCCGTGGCTTTTTAACGTTTTGTGCGTCGATTTTATAAATTATACGATGCATCGCACGCTTTTTTGTCGTGTGCGTGTCTCATGGTATCTTTGCTGCAGGCACGTTTGGTGGGGACCAACACCAATTTTTGGGGTTCTAAGCCCAAAAAGGCCAAAAATAGCACAAAATAATGTTTAAAACAGTCCTATTTTTCCGACTTTTCTGAATTTGGGGGATCCGCACACCCCGTACCCTACAGAGATACGTGCCTGCTTTGCTGTGCTGCTTATTTTACATCGTTTGAGTCCTTTGTTGCTTTTTTATTTCGTGGGGGGGCACAGCTCGTACATGTTTAGTGTGGGAATTCAAGCGGGGATTAGTCGGTATATAAAGTTGGGGTGAGAGTTTAGCTTAAAGAATGCTTTTCATCTCCACAGACATTTATCTACCCTCCCCTCCCACCACACCTGGGCAATAGCCCGTCCCAGCCCATCCCTGGAACGAGATGACGCAAAAGCTGGACGGGCAGAAGGGTCCATTTGGATGGGTTGATTTTGACAAAAATGTGGGAAAACAGTGGAAAATGAAAGAAAATTGCTCTTTTTAACCCGCTTTTAGCCCAATTAGGGACCAACCAACCTTTGAGAGATCAAAGTTGGACGGGCTGAAGCTTTCGCTATTGCCCGGGTATTCCTGCCACTATAATTCGATATTTTCAGAAAAACTCGTAGAAAAGGTGCTGTTTTATGCGTTTCTACCTGTGTTTTTTCCTGAAATTTGTCAAATTTGCGATAGGTTCTCATTTTTTACCATATTTTGTCCCATTTTTTCATATTTTTTTGATATTTCTAAAATATTTCGGCTTTTATGTCCCAGAAAAATAAAGTATCGTCAGGAACGCCATAAAATATGTTTTTGACGCGTATCGAATCCAGCATTTATGAGCCCAAACAAGGCACTTTAGAAAAACTTTTCGAATTCTTATGCTTTGCTTGCGTGAATCAGCATCAAAAAATTACAATCGATAATTGACAAATTTCAAAGCGTAGTGAAATTGAAAAATATACAGCCGGCGGCTTTTTTCGTTCGTGACCGATAATGCGACGACGTTAAGAGCGTTTAATAGAATAACTATTAAAAAATAATAGAGACTGAAAAGAGCTTACAAAAGGTGTCAAATATAAAATTTAAAGTAAAATAACAAATAAAAATAAAATAAAATAAATTAAAAGCAAAATAAAAAAGAATAAGCAAATCCGACAAAATATTCAGCCGTCGCCACGAGCGGTCGTTTTCTCTCGCCGCCAGCGGCTGACGCGCCGCGCGGTTCGGCGGCGCGCGGCGCTCGGCAACGAATGCTGAGCGCCGCCGCGACGCCGACTTCGACGGTCGGCGTCGTTGGCCGCCGTCAGCAGCAGCCGCGACGCGCCGAGCAGAGCGGCGCGCAATTGTCGCGCGCCAACGCCGTTCGGTCGCCGTGCCGTTCGTCGCATTCGCTGTTTAACGTCGGTTCGGCGTCGGACGTCGAAGCGACTCCAGCCGCCGGTTAGCTTTTTCGACAACGATTGGGCTCGGTGTCGGAATTTGGATGTTTTTTCGGCGCTTTGCGCATTCTTTGTCATTTCTTACCCTGGGGCCATACATGGTCTTGGGGTAGGGTTTCACCCCAAGAAAATTTTCACCATTTTTGATTATATTTTCTTCAATTTATTCGAATTCTTTCGATTTTTTTCGAATTTTTTTGTGTCTTTATGCTCTAGAAAGGTGAAGCATCGTTAAAAACGCCGAAAGACGATGCTTTTAAGGCGTATTCACTAGCCCTCCCGAATTCCCATGTTGTACATGTCTGCCAGGGGCTATTAATAGTTTTGAATAATTACAATATTTTATCATTTTTTTGCTGTTTTTGCTTAGCTTTGTGGATGTTTGTCGCTAGCGTTGTTTTTCTTATTATTTCTTGTGTATAATTATTTTTACGTAGACCATAGATGCACTAGGTTAGGCAGGGTTGACGGAAGGAATGAAATCGCAGAAATACAGACCAGTAAATTTAGTGTGCAGCTTACGCCCTTTTTGCTAGTCAATTGACACAAATGGTCGAAACAGACAATATAAAACGCTTTTGCGCGGTAATGCCGCACTTTTAAGCATTTCTATTCTATTTTTACTGCGTTATATCGCTTTTGACACTAAAAATATAGAAATTAATGAATTTAGCGGTAAAATTTGATGTTTTATACCATTTTGCACAAATGTAGGTTATTACAGAGTAAAGATTACCTAGATGACAATTTTTTCACAGTCTTACCGCTTTTGTTCTCAAAAATGGTGCAGAAACGTTCTGTCAGCTTAAAATCGCCGTACATTACGTACCTATTTGTCTGACCTTTCAGCGGGTTCAACCTCTCTGACCCTCAAAATAACTTTCACTTCTGACCGTTTTAACCTGCTCAACCCTCCCCTATGTGCTTGTACGCTTGTACCCTTTTTAGTTTTTCCTCTCTTTCATTTTGTCCCAATGATGGCTTTCTTTTCTTTTTATTTTTTTTATTGCCATTCTTTTTTTCACACAATAGTTTCAGTAACATCGTTTCCTGCGGATTTGCGTACGGATTATTCGGTCGCGTAAAGCATGCTGTATCGCTTTGCATGGCTGAGTCTTGCTTGCTACAGTATTCACGTAGAAGGTTTTTTGCTTGTTTTTCTGTATTGCGGTCAGCTTGGTTTGTGCAATGCTTTTTGCTTATGCTTAATAACATCGCGAAATAATTTATCAGTGGCACTTGCATACTGTATCGATAATTTTGTTCATTTAATGCAAAATCGTTTTTGTTTCTATTTTCCCACTGACTTGGTTACCAGGTCAAGGTAACAGGCTGAAACATTGTTTGTATTATACTCGTAACTATGCGAATGTCTGGTGCCATTTCCTCCTGAATTTGACTTTGGACTACTTTTTCTAGATTTTTCTAGCTTCTGCTCGATGATGATTGGAAATCGAGTTATTTAGTTTATTATATAAAAATTGCGAATTCGTATTTTTCACGGGAAGATATTTTATTGATTTCTGATGAAAAGTTGGGATTTCGGCAATTACGTAATAATACTTAATAGTTAATTTTTCATGATTCCGAAAAATACGTGCCCATAGGAGGGGTGAGAGGGGGTACTACCCCCCGCTGAAGGGTCCAAAAGTTTGTTAATGTCGAGCAGTTTGAGCCAGAAATAGCGTATTTTTAAATCTTGGATTTACCCAACCCTGACCCCAAAATATCGACTTTACCTCTCCCTGGCCAACCTGACCTTGTGCATCTATGTTTCGAAGCCATTATTTATATACCTTGTTTGGGTTTAATTTCTTAAAAATCTGTCGAAAAGACGCTTTTTGGCAGTATTTTCAAAGCACTTGAGAAATTTTAATTTTTAACTTATGAGAAAGGTGAGCGAAAACTGTTAAAAGGAGCTTTTACTGCCGAGGCAGTGGAGTCCTTTTTCAGCCTTTTCACCTCCTCCCGCAAAAACTCCCCGCCCTAAATCGTCAAATTTCGTACAATTGACTGTAAATTTGGCTAATCATAATTTGGGCATATTTTTGAGCCTAATTCATAGAACGGTCATGCTTGTGCGCGTCGGAGCTGTGGGCCTGACTATATACATTGGGTGATCTTTGGAAGTATAGCTTTTTACCTAATTTTTGTTATAGAACAGCAGAACAAGTTTATTCATCAATGTAATCACCATTCAAATTAAAACACTCCTCTACGCCCTGTAACTAAAACTCAGCGGGTTGACTGTTCAGCCATGATGAAATGTCACTTTTAATGTCTTCATCACTGTCAAAACGTTTTTTTTCAAAGTTCAATTTGATTTTCCGATTTTCCTAAATGAATGGAAGTCAATAGAGGCTAAATCTGGTGAATAGGACGGATGTCCGATTTGTTGAAAGTAACAGTTGGCAAAGTCTGCTGTGCAATATTGGCTTTGTGAGGAGGCACATTGGTGTGCAAAATCAAGACATCCTTTCCCAATTTTGCACATATGTATGTATATGTTTTGCCTAATTGAGTTACACAATTGCATCAGCAATGAAGAGTAGTATTTGCCCGTTTATTGTAAACTTTGTTGGCAAGAAGCCCATTGAAATCCGAAAAAAGCGACAGCATGACTTCAGCTGATTCACAGACCCTTGCTCTGATTGAAGGACTGACAACCTGTTCCAGCCAGTGCATTGACTGTTGTTTTATTTCTGGATCATAGCAATAGACCCAACTTTCATCACCTGTGACTAATCGCTGGATAAAATCAGGCGGATCGGTAGCAAACATGTGGTGAGGGGTCAAAGTTCACATCGCATGAACGTGCTTTGTTCGATTGTCAACAAATGAAGGAACCCATCAGGCAGAGACCTTCGACGAGCCCAAGTTTTTGGTCAAAATGAATGAATGTGCTGGGTGGTAACTGATGTTCATGGAGATGGCTATCAGGCGCACTTTGATTCGACGGCCAGCTATCACTTGGTCGTGAACTGCCACAATCATATCGGGAAAGGTCACAGTGGGCTCAGGGCCAAGAGAATTTCCATCTCCAAATGACTCCACATCAGCTCGAGATAAAGCGATCCACCTTTTAATGGCACTGCAGCCTAAGACGTTATCCCCATAAACTTCACGCAATTCAACTTGAATATCGGAGGCTTTCTTCCGTTTACGCATCAGATAACAAATAACTGCTCGTTGCTCAAAATTTAAATTTTTTGGCATTTTGATGAGTAAGATTTGTTTAAAAATTAATTATTCCTAAAATATAAAAACGGTTCACTTAAAGTTTTGCATATCACCATCTAAAAGGACGGTTAACAATAATAAACAGCAATAAACATGCAAATGTTGTTTGGGCTTAAAAAGCTAAACTTCCAGAGATCACCCTCATATGTTTATGATCGCTTATTGATTAACTCTTATTATGCAGGTGCCTCGAGCTTCAAATACGTCGGTTTAGATATTCCTCACGAACTTAGTCCCAACGTTGGGTCTATTTCTCAATCATCATCCGTTGGTACGGAATTAAAGAAGGTTAATTGCCATTTTTTTAAAACAAGAATAATCACATTATTAGCCGTATTATACGTAAGTTATTTTTCCAGAAGTTGCATTCACCCTTACTTCAGGAGCTTTTTGACGCCTTCGTTCTCCATCATTTACTGTAGTATTACCATACGTGTAACAAGGGGGATGGGGAGGATCCCCCCACACAGAGTCAGACGTACCCCCAACCCTCCAAAACCAGAAAATTTTTGATTTCTTCCCGATTTTTGGAAAAAATTGAATTTTCTGGCTGTTTTTGGCCAAAAATTGGAGATCATTTACCCCATTCCCCCTAAAAATGGCCGGAGACCCCCAAATCTCGAGCCGTTGCATGTATGAATCTCACTCATAGATGTTATTTTGAAAAATCATTAATTTTTTCTAGAAAAGGGTAAACTCTGAGTAAATTGCTTTCCATTATTTTGGATAATGTGTACACATTTTGTTTGCCTTTTTTTCTTGGCTACGTTCGGGGAGGCAACATCATCAGTTGGATATTGGCTAGTTCATTGATCGTGATCTAATGCAGCCGGTCTTAAAGTTTTATGTTCGTATTAGCCGAAGTTATGACCTGTTGCATCGGAGTGTAGGTTTTCTTGGCCCACTATTCTGCTTATGGTTATACTATGAGTACTCGATAATAAATTTAAAAAAACAATGAAAGAGCTTCCCGTTTAGAAAGCACTTAATAAACGGGAGTCGTTGGAAGCGTGGGAAATAGCAGCGGGCAACGTGGAAATTGGCCAAAAAATTGGCTCCGGTTCTTTCGGAACCGTCTATAAAGGTTTGTGGTTTGGGGCAGTGGCTATTAAAAAATTGAACGTCGGAGATCCGAGTCCGGCTCAATTGCAAGCGTTTAAAAACGAAGTGGGCGTCTTGAAGTAATTAATTGCACCTTGTTTTCTTGTATTTTCATCTCGTTTTTCTTCTCTTACGTATAACAGCCACGCGTTTTCTTCGGAGATTGACTTTCCAGGTCGGCTGCTGATCGACCCGAACATGTAATAAGGGGAGGGGTTGGGGATACTCCCCGCCCAGAGGCGGTCGTTTTCCCCCTCCTATCCCACAGTCAGAAAGTTTTTTTGACTTCTTTCAATTTCTGGCGAAAGCTTGCGTTTCTTTAGCTGTGTTAGGTGTTTTTTGCCGTTTTTGGCTAATAGTTGGATGTCCTTTACACGTCCCCGCCCCATTCTCGCTTAAAATAGCTGGGTAGGGTACCCCCAACCTAATTTGGAGTCTTACATGTCTGGTCTGACCCCTTTCAAAACGCTGCTGGACCCCGCAAAATTTTAATAAATGGAGTCCCCGAAAGTATGCCATTTCAATCGTTTTAGAGATTAATTACCAATTTTCGACCAACAACTATTTTTGACCATATTGCGTACAATTTTGTCGAATTTCTTGGACAATTTCGTATGTTTTCATCTTCAATAAGAAATAATATTTTCGTCAAAAAATTGTTGTATGCTCAACTCAACATTTGTGAAGGCAAGAAGGCTCTTTAGAAAAGAAATTCTTTCGGCTGATTTACTTTCTCCACCCTGAATTTACTTCTCTCATATGCTTGGTGATTGCTGATTGCTCAAACGATGATCAGGTTCACTGGTCTTACAGAAAATAAAAAATTATATTTTCTAAATTATATTAATAATTATATAAAAAGTATAAAAAAATAAAATAAAAAATAAATGTACTTTTTTACATACGTATTTGCTCTGCCCTTTCATTTGATATTTTTGCTTTTTATTTATTTATTTGCTTATTTATCTATTCGTCTGCACATTTATTTTGTTCGAATTATTTATTGATTGACTTTAGGTCATTCAAAATAATCAATACAGCAGTTTACTCAATTACATTCATACGTCGTCGGTCTCAGAGAAATAAATGGGAGATATGAAAGTTATCTGTTAAGATTAATGGACTTTTATTCAATTCTTTCTCTTTTAATTATTTATTCGTTAATCATCTATGTATTTGTATAAACTTAAAAATATTCTATTATATTAAGAATATATTTCGCTTGTTTGCTTGTTCATCTTCTTAAATGGGTACTCTTAGACGTTTATAATATACACAGTCGAGCAGTTTGTACAAATAGGTCTATACACATAGGGGTTTTGGACCTCAGGATCCGGCTACCCTCCAAATCAATAAACCCCCAGAATTGAATTCTGGTGCTATTTTTGACAATTTTTCTCATCGTACCCCCACAGTTTGGTTGCTGCCCATGTAGCTTATGCAATGGCGTGTGGATCGTATCCAAAAGACTTTTCGGAATTCGGAAAAACCTCGAAATTGAATGCTAAGAATTTCTTCTTCATTTTCTAGCAATTTTTTATGCCAATAAATTGATCTCGATAAGAAACATCGAAAAGTATATTTTTTCCTTCAATGAATTTAGCTGCACTTTTTTGTCTATCGCAAACGTAACGAAAAATAAATAGCGTAAACAAATTTTAAAAATGAAATGAAAATTGAAAAATTAAAAAAATTTTGCAGGAAAAAATAAAAAGATGTAAAATAAAAAATTAAAAAATAAATCTCAAAAACAGAAAAAAAATCAATTTTGCAGGAAAACTCGCCATGTAAATATATTGTTGTTCATGGGTTGGATCAGAGAGCCGGAAGTAGCCATTGTGACGCAATGGTGCGAAGGTTCTTCGTTGTTTAAACATTTGCACGTCGACGAGCCCAAAACGGAATTTTCCGCCTATCAGATCATAGGCATTGCGAAACAAACAGCGCAAGGAATGGAGTAATGCTATAAAATGCTGAATTCTATTTTAAAATTGCTGCTGACTTATATGTATTATGGATGGCGACCATGCATGTAACGGGGGTGTGGGGTATCCCCCACCCAAAGTCGGTCGTGCCCCCATCTTCCCAAAAGCCAGAAAATTGTCGACCCCCGGATTTTTGGAAAAAGCGAATTTTCAGGCTGCTTTTATGCGTTTTTTGGCCGTTTTGGGCCAAAAATCGGAGGTCATTTACCCTCTCCCTAAAAATGGTCTTGGCTCCCTACTCAAAATTTCAAGCCGTTTAATGTATGATGGACGCCGCTCAAATTTTAATTTCAGTCCTATGCAGATTTTTTGAACGAAACAAAGATTTTTAGGCTTATGCATAGATTTCTCGAGCCGTAAATTCACGATGCACAAAAGCTTTTTGTTATATACCCCAATGTCGTCGCACCCTCATCCACATAGAGGATTAAAATTTATACCCTCTTTTTCGAATATAGGCGAAACCTTGCGATTTTTGGCCATTATTTTTGGCCAAAATTGGAGATCACCACTCACTCCCCCTGAAAATAGCATGGGAATTCTACCCTCCCAAAATGTGGCGCGAGACGCAACAAAATTTGATACTTTTGCGTCAAGAAATGCTAAAAAAAAACACTTTTTCTATGAATTTCCTTCAACTTTTTCGTAAAATAGCGAATTCTGAGGGAGGGTGAAAAGATTCATCGGGGGGGGGGGGTTGAAAAGCCCTAAGATCATGTATATTCCTATCCTGTAAAAAATGCTTTTTTTCGGCAAAATTTGGTCATTGCTTGTCGAACTTATTTCTTTACATGTAAAAAATCGCATCGTTGAAAAAGGTCTGTGAAATGAATGTTTCTTTGAATTATTTATAAAGTTGATAGTTCGAAAAGATCGTTGTTTGAATGCCATTTTTTAAGCTGAGAATGTGAATGTCGTTTAGTTCAAATAATCAGTCGAGGTGAAATTTATCATAATTTTTTATCTTCATTAATTTATTGAAATTTGGTAAAATTAAGTTTCTTTAATTTACATAACATGAATTATTCTGCGAAAGTGACTTAAAAGTTTTATGTACATAATAATGATCAAGGTAAGTAATCTGATATTACTTTTAAAACATTTTTTATTGTCACTTTACATTTTTTCAAAAAAAAACCGCAAAGTTAAGGGAAATGGACTGCAGAAAATCGACTTGAAAAGCTGTATATGAAGCTTAATACTAAGCAATAGACTGTTTATGCTTCAAAAATATTGTTCCTACTTGCCCGTACATTAGGTATTAGAATTAGCCACAGAAATATACTGCGGCTCCCAAAATTTTCAGGATCGGCTTTGAATTGACTTTTTTGGCTTATGTATAATCAGACATGCACAGCTTGGGAATTCTGGGGGAGGGGGCTGAGTGCCTTTTCGGGCCCAAAAATGATGGATATGCGTCAAAAACATAGTTTTACGGCGTTTCTGACGATTTTTTATCTTTCTAGAGCATGAAAACGTAAAGAAAATTTTGAAAAAAAATCAGAAAAAGTCAAATAAATGTGACAAAATATAGTCAGGACATGATTATACGCCGCTAGGCGCCGAAAATTTGACTTTCTTGACCAAATAGATGGCTAAAAACGCTTTAAAAAAGCATTTTTTCTACGAATTTTTTGAAACTTTCGAAAAATCGCGAATTCTGGAGGGGTGAACCCCCCTCCCCGAACCCCAACCCCAAGATCATGTATATATGTTTATAAAGCCATATTTTATCAAATTTTTTTAAAATTTTCATTTTTTCCTCTATCGGTGAATGACAGAAATTTTCTTCAAATCATTGCTCGAAATTGCGTAGTAGACTAAAATTTTTACTTTACTGCCATACTTTTTTGGCCGTTTTTAGGCGTTTTTGGCCACTTTTGGCCTAAAATTGGCGGTTACATTCTACCCCCCCCTAATAATGGCCGGGGACCCCCCCCCTTTGAAATTTCGGGCCGCGCTTTTTCTTATTTCCTGCTTGCCATTCGAATCTAGAGCTGAAGCATTTTTTCAGCTATTTACATTCTAAGAATATTATTCATCGCGATCTCAAATCGAATAATATATTTTTGACCGACGATATGACTGTGAAAATCGGTGACTTCGGATTGGCTACAGTGAAAACCCGGTGGAGTCAGCAAACCTTCCAGCCTACTGGTTCCATTCTATGGATGGTACCTACATATTTACCATATTGTGTTGGATGTGCATGCATGAAATCGCCCGACCAGACATGCACAGTATACAAATTCTGGGGGTGAATCGAGAAAATTTTTCAAGTGCCTTTTTACTATCAAAACGACGTTATTTTATGAATTATTTTATGAACAAAAAAATTATTTTTTATATTATAATTATTTTGAATTAAAAAAATGAAAAAATAAAAAATAAACATTATTTTATATTGTAATTATTTTATGAATTATTCTATAAACACATAATTTTATGCGTTTATTTCGATGCTCGATCCTTTTAGGATGTAAAGACAGGGCCGTATTTAAGGGAGGGGCGGCCGTACCCCACCCCCTTGGCTGGAAATTTTTTTGAAAGATAGGATAATGCGCGGTAAGATGAAAAAGTCGCATGTCATTCTCGTCGCAAAATCTTCAATTTTTGTGAAGTGTTTTCCATGATTTTGACCCAAGTGCGACCAGAAAATGACACTTTTTATAGCATTGTGAGTGAGAATTTTTTTTTAATTCGAATTTTATAATTGTAATGGATAGGGCATATAAAAAACGTCGAGAAATGCGGTTTATGCGAGCTATCCCGGCTAGGGTTGTTAACATAGGAGGGCAGCATCAAAATTCTGGGGGGGGTGGAAAATTTTCAAAGGTCAAAAAATGGTCTTAAAAGTGGTTGTATGGTGAAAAAACACCATTTTTCGACGTTTCTCATCGATCACAATCCAATGGCATCAAAAATCGCCAAAAAAGCAAAAAAAATCAAAAATTGAATTCTGGGGGTATTTTGATTTCTGGGGCGGGGGTATTTCAACTTCTGGGGGTGCATGCATACCCCCCAAATCAACCTCCCACGCCCATGTGTGGTTGTTAATCGTTATAATAACATTAGTTGCTGGATAATGAAGCGTCGTTCTTCTTGAAACTTTGGTTAAAATATTTTTCGCAATGAAAGAATGTTTTGATTCTTTCCGTCGAAGCGAATAATAGAATTGACGTATTTTTTGCATTTTTTATGCATTTTTTGCTTTAGCGCAAAATTCTCTACCGAAATGCGTAAACAATACAAAAATTTATGAAGAATGTTATGCTGAAAAAGTCGTTTTAAAAATTGACGATATTTAAATATGTAACGTTAACGTTTAACAAGGCTAATCCCGGCGAATTTTCTTGGATATATATACCAATTAATGTTGGGTCCCCCTTTCTTGGCCGAGTCCTGGATACACGTGGGCGTGGGGGGTTTGGGGGTATGCACCCCCCAGAAGTTGAAATACCCCCCCCAGAATTCAAATTTTGAAAATTATATGCTATTTTTAGCGATTTTTGATGCCATTGGATAGTGCCCGAAGAGAAACGTCAAAAAATGGTGTTTTTTCTCCATACGACCACTTTTAAGACCATTTGTTGACCTTTGAAAAATTTTTCACCTCCCTCCCCAGAATTTCGGTGCTGCTCACCTATGGTCCTGGATACGGGCCTGTGTAAAGACATAAAAAATCTTTGAAAAAATGTGGAAAATTCAAATAAATGGAATAAAATATAGTAAAAAATGATGTATATGGCGCGATGCGTCTATAATTTGGCACGTTTGAGCTTGCAGATATGTATGTATATATTTATGTGGCTAAAAACGCTTAAAATAGCACCTTTTTATGATTTTTTTAAATTGTTGAATTCTGATGGCAAAAGAATTATCTGGGGAAGGGCGAGGTTTAAAGTCTTTCTGCGCTGATCATGTATGCTCCCGATTTTCGGACGAAAAACTCGCGTTTTTGCTCATTCCCACATTGTTTATTGATTTTCGACTGAAAATCAAAGGTCATTCGCGTAATTTCTCACCTTCATTTTTTTTAATTCTATATTTGGCAATGGCTAGCGCTTTGTTAAGTTTTCAGGCTTCTAGAAATGTCATAGCTACAGTAATTGTGTATACATCACACATGGGTATGGGAATTTATGTAACAGGGGGATGGGGGCTCCCCCCACCCAGAGTCGGACGCCCCCACCATCCCCCCAAAGCCAGAAAATTTTTGACCCCCCGATTTTATGTAAAAAAATTGAATTTTTCGGCCGTTTTTCGGCCGCTTTTGGCCAGAAGTTGATGGTCATATCCCCCATAAAGATGGCCGGGACCCCCATCCCCCAAATTTCAAGCCGTTACATGTATGGGTGGGTATTGGGGTGAGATGAGTATCAGATCCCTAAAATTGTGCAAAACCAGCTATTGTCGCAGAAATCGCAGGACACTAAAACGGAATTTTTTAGCGTATTACGAAAAAATTTGCACCACAATTTCAGTCGTAAAATGAAAATATGTACGAGTTTACTTCTTTTTTATACTTAATTTTTAGGCTAAGCGACGTATACGTATTGTGCTTGCAGTTTTTATTCAAAAAATTTATTTTCTAACGCAGAATAGGCAGAAAATTGTAAGGTCAAAAACTGATGAGAAATTGGTGCCGGTGAAACTAAAAAAGGAAGATATATTTTTCTTTTTTTAATCAAGATTAACTCATGCTTGTTTTAATATTCTCGAGTGCAATACCTTCAGTGTATCAACTTAATAAATTGTTGTTGTACCTCTTTTGTGCTAGTGCGAAATTTTGTCATAATTTTCTATGAGTAATTGCAGTAAATCAACAATTTTTTCAATTTTATGAAACTTTTGTGATATCGATATACGAAATGATTTGCTGACTGTATTATGTATCTATTAGGGTTGTCCCGGTACAGGCTTTTTAGCTGGGGCCGGGGCAAGATGTTATGCAGTGGCGGATCCAGGATTTTCCTAAGGGGAGGGGGCGGAACCCTGACTTGGTCGGAAAAATTATCCGTTTTAACCCGAAAATCGCTGAAAATCGCTCAAAAATTCTTAATTTTGCGCACTGTTCTGGGCCGATGGGGGCGGCCGCCCCCCCCGCCCTCCTCCTAAATCCGCCCCTGATGTTATGCATACTAATGTATGCTGACCCTCTAAGTGTAGACTTGAAATTATTTGTGGTACTTTCTTTGCATTAATACTTAATCATATAATTGTGAAAAGGGGATTAATTTCAAGTTTCTCACCGTATAATGGCTTTAAATTAAACGCTTAATAAGTTAAAAAAGCTGTTTGAAAGATATCAATGATGCACGTGATACTGAATCAATCCAATTAAATGACAAATATTAGCGATAAATCATAAATGTGCAACTGTCTTCAGATTTTCAAAACTTCATGACTTATTTCCGGAGAGGTAAAGAATTGAGAGGTAATTTTAAAGCTTGAAATGGAATACCCATATCTCTAAGGATCTAAGCTCTCAATCAATAAATGCTGTCAGTTTTCAAGAAAAATATAAATTTTATAAGTGCTCGTCATTTTATTTATGGTAAAGGTTAATTTTTCCTCTCAAAAGCCAGACAAAGTATAAGCATAGGAACGGGGGCGGCCCCATTGGCAGGGCGGATTCAGGAGGGCGGATTCAGGGGGCGGCCGCCCCCCTATTGGCCCGAAATAGTGCGCAAAATTAAGGATTTTTGTGCGATTTTCGGGTTAAAACGGCTAATTTTTCCGCCCAAGTCAGGGTACCGTCTCCCCTTAGGGGTACCGCCCCCTTAGGAAAATCCTGGATCCACCACTGCCCATTGGTTAAAAAATATTTGGCGAAATAAAGAATGAATACGTAATTTTCAATGATTTTTGGCTGCCAATGAACATAATTTCTCGAATTTTTTCCGGCGCTGCGCGCCGGATAATATCTATTAATGTCATTTATTTACTTTTTTGGCGACCTGGAAGCCATTTTCTGCTCATGTATGTAATAGGTTTCAAAACAATTTTAATAGCAGACTCAGCTATATTAGCATAGTTTTCATCTATTTTCAATCAAAAATTTTCGATGTTTAGCTTCAAATGCTACAAATACTGGAAATCAAGCTGTAAATCGTGCTTCTAAACGTCCATATACCTAAATTTCAGTAATTTTCCGGCGCTTCGCGCCATATTTTTGCTAAAGTCAAAGAAATTTAAGGATTATTCCGCACAAAATTGTCAAAAATTTTAAAAATTTTTGAAAAAATATTGCGTCAAAAGTTACTTTAAGTAAAAGTATACAATGTAAAACGCCGAAAAAACGCTATTCCGCGCGTGAAGGGCAAATTTTCTTACCTATTTTAAAGTGTTTTTGGAAAAGCTGGGGTACCGCCCCCTTAGGAAAATCCTGGATCCGCCACTGGTTCAGATCATGTATTTTTATGATTGAAATTATCATTTTTGTCCCAATTTCCACTTAAAAAGTTCGCTAATTTTCAGTGAAAGACTATTAATTTATCTGTTGATTATAGAATACATTTCAGTTCTTGGATTTAAGACTCCGGATTCTACATTTTCTATCCCGAATTAGTCGTGTTCTTCCAGCTGTACTAATAAATCATGAACGTGCAAATTTTAAACATCTTATTCTTGCCAAGATTTTGACTGATGCGATAAATATTCTCGACAGCACAAGCTTGATTTTCAAGAAATTTCTCAAAATTGTGAATTACGAAACAATATTTATATATGATTTTAGGTCAAAACACGAAGAACTGCGATCACAGCATCGAATCTCGCTTCCTTCTTAAGCTAATCCTTTAATTAATTTTATGCATTTAGTCTGTTCAGAGTTAACAGTTGATCGAATTTCATTCATAAGATCTGGCAGAATAGAAACAAAATTTGTTCGTCATCCGATTTAGGCTATTTATTTCGAGATGAACTATAAAATTATTAAATAAATCATGAATGCAATCAATGATATAATAATAGTAATATTCATATATACATGTACAGCATGGGAATCCTGGGGGAGGGTTGAAATTATAAAGTGCCTTTTTTGGGTACGAAAATGGTAGGTACGCTTCAAAAACTTCGTTTTTCAGCGTTCTTGACAATGCTCTATCTTTCTAGAGCATAAAAACAGAAAATTTTAAAAAAATCAAAAAGTCGAACAATCCAACAAAATATAGTGAAAATATTAGTATAATGGCGCGAAAAGCCAACAATTTAGCGCTTTTGAGCAAATGGATAGATAAAAGGGCTTAAAAAGCATCTTTTGTAGAAATTTTCAGAGAATTTTTGGGAACTCCCAGAAAAATCACCAATTCTGGGCCTTTTTGAAAGTTGCTAAAAAAATTGCGGGGGGGACAGATCATGTATGTTAATATTAATAATAAATATAAATAGATTTATTTATAACTAATTTGAAAGTAAAGCGAATACGCTGAATTTAAATTGCTTAAGTTGGGTCCAAATCTACATTTGAGCTATAGAAATAATTTAACGATCAAATTTTGCCATTTGAATTCGTCGGTATTCTGAAATATACCATTTCTTTGATTCCTCATAATTTCCAAGATTGTTTTTAAAAGGAAATCTTCAGAGTTTTGCAATCAATTTCTAATGTTTTAGCCCCGGTCTGGGGCCGGGGCATATGCCCCGGCACCGGGGCTGGGGCTGGGGCTTAGGACATCCCTACTATTTTTTGATTATTTTTTCACACTACATACGTCTTATTTTTGTTATTAATTGTGTACATACGTACATCTAACGGCTGAAAATTCTGGTTGGGGGTCCCTGGCCATTTTCAGAGGGATGGCCTTTAATTTTTGGCCAAAAGCGGTCAAAAACACCTAAAGACGGTCAAAAAGTTTAATCTTTTCAAAAAAATCGGGGGCAAAAATTTTCTGGCTCTGGGTGAACGACTGTCCTTAGGTGGGGTGGGGGATCCCCCTGTACATGTATTATTATATATTATGTATAATTTATTTATTATATTTATTCTATTTACATTTATTATAATATATTTATCCATATTATTTATTTGTTGACTGTATTCTTGTTTGAAGAGTCCCGAAGTGATTCGCATGGACGATCCGAGCGTTTACACGTTCAAATCGGACGTTTACGCGTACGGCATTGTGTTGTTCGAATTGGCTTCCGGTTCACTACCCTATCTACATATCAACAATAAGGATCAGGTGTGTATTCGAATATTAAAATAAATATTAGTAAATCGAACAAATAAAGTAGAATAAATACCCCTAGTTTTTGGCCCCTTCCTCCCAAATTTTCTGAGCCAAGTATTTTTTATTTTTAAAAAGAAAACCGTAGAAAAGATGCTGTTCTACGTGTTTTATTTCGATGTTTTGGCTCAAAGGTGTAAAGTTGTCCCTTTTTTGACTACATTTTGTTCAATTCACTCAACTTTTTGAAATTTGCCCGAAATTTCCTTAGCATTTTCATTTTCTTGAAAGAAACAAAGAACGTCGCCAGAAACGTCTCAAACGGTTTTTTGATGTTTTTTGATGCATACTTATCGGTTTTGACCCCAAAAAAGGCGATTTAGAATTTCTTCATTCAAGATTCTTTTTGGCAATAAATAGAGCTTCCTTGTAGAATGCCAAAATTCGTGCTTTTGGCCTCTAACCATACATGTTCTCAAGGAGGGGTCGACCTGAACCCCAGAATGGCAACTGACCCCCCAAGATGGCCGTTTGGTAATAATTGTAAAAAGAGCCCTTTTAAGCGTTTTCTAGCTCATTTTGGGCTCAAAACTCTAATTTTTGAAGTTTCGTGCCTTATACCTATTTTTTTGCTAAATCTTGTTCAGTTTACTAGATTTTTCCGTAAATTTTAATGTTTTTATGTTCTAGACAGAAAGTGCATTGTCCGAAACGTCAGAAAACCAGTGTTTTTGACGTGTACACTTATCATTTTTTAGCCCAAAAAGGGCTGTCTTTAAAATTTTTTAGGGTCTGACCACACATGGGCGTGGGGGGTTTGGGGGTATGCACCCCCCAGAAGCTGAAATACCCCCCCAGAAATCAAAATACCCCTCCCCCCCAGAATTCAAATTTTGAAATTTTTTTGCTTTTTAAGCGAGTTTTTGATGCCATTGGATAGTGCTCGATGAGAAACGTCGAAAAATGGTGTTTTTTCGCCATACGACCACTTATAAGACCATTTTTTAGCCTTTGAAAATTTTTTCACCCCCCATCCTCCCAGAATTCTGGTGCTGCCCACCTATGGGTCTGACCCTTCCCCCAGAATTCCCATGCTGTATATATATGTATGCGCTAACCATCGATTTGTTTACACTATTATTGACCTTCTAAAATTTTTTGATATTTTCGAGGCCTTCAGAATTTAGTTTCTTTCTTAGTGGCATGGTTACAAGACCCGATTTAGGTTTATTGGGGTTTATTGCGATTTCTTGCTTTTGGGTAATTCGGATTTTTATTGGAATTCAGTAAGCTATTCACCTTTCTCATTTTAATCGCTCGTTGCTTTTTCGATTGTTTTTGTTTAATTCTACTCGCTTTATATATGTATGTTCAAACTGTTCAGTATTCTTGCCCTTTTAGATACTTTTTATGGTCGGTCGAGGTTTTTTAAAGCCCGAATTGCCAATGTGCCGATCGGATACGCCCAAATCTTACGTTAAATTGATTGAAAATTGCATCAAATTCGATAAAAATTTGCGACCAGAATTTAAAGAAGTGAGCGTTTTTGTCTACAGTATGATCGCATCCTTGATATTCATGCATGTGCCGTATATTATGGCTGTTCAGAATCGCTTTAGCTGCAGTAATAGCTGATTACGCGATTAAATGACAAATTGGCCTCGAAGCAGGCGTTTTCGAAAGAGGCCTCTCATTAGTGCACTAAGACAATACGTCACTATTAGGAGGAATACAAAAATAATGACTTTTTACGATACAGCACGTGGAAGCAGCTTTTTCTATACCAGGGATTAAATTTGTAATTGGCTTTTAAGACATTGTCGGCTACTAGCCAAGAATTTTCGGTGACAATGATCGATCAAGCAAAATTTCAAAAATCTACTCGGCCCGGCCCGTATGTATTCCTATTAGCCAAGAATTTTCGGTAACAAAAAAATTATTTTAGTTGGCCAGATGGGACGGTCGATGACATGGTATGGTCGGTCAAACAAAATTTGAAAAATCTAATCAGCCCAGCCCATATGTATTCCTACTAGCCAAGAATTTTCGGTGACAGAAATTGATTCTAGTCGGCCAGATGGGACGGTCGGTGACATGGTATAGTCGGTCAAACAAAATTTCAAAATCTTATTAGCCCGGCCCATAGGTAATACTACTAGCCACGAATTCTCGGTGACAAAAAATGGATTTTAGTCGGCCAGATGGGACGGTCGGTGACATGGTATGGTCGGTCAAGCGAAATTTCAAAAAATCTAATCGGCCCGGCCCTTAGGTATTACTACTAGCCACGAATTCTCGGTGACAAAAAATGGATTTTAGTCGGCCAGATGGGACGTTCGGTGACATGGTAAGCAGTGATCGACCGGGCTCAAAAAATACCGGGCCCGGGCTTTGCTGCCGGGCTTGGTACCGGGCCCGGGCTTATATACTAACAACATGCCTTGCTTCCAATATAATGTTATGCATAAGATACATATTTAGACCGATTTTACATGTGTTATTTTTCAAACGCAAGGCTTACTGCTGTATCAAGAAGATTTTTGAATTTTAAGCTCTGTTAATTATTCAATCTTTCTGAAAATAAATTAAGTAGTTAGCAAGGATTTTGGTAGCATTATTAAAGCAAGAACAAAGTTTTTAATACAATAGCGCGCAATTCCATTATTAAAATGCACGTGCAACTAAATACGGTTTGAAAAAGCACAAAGTTTCATGTAGATATTTAAAGGAAATTGAGCATTAAATTTATGCACTCAGACATAACAGCGACTATGATATGGTCGGATAGAAGATATGCTGTTTGGATTTCAGAACTCAATCTATAGCGTACATTGACGTCAATTGAAATTGTGTAGTGTATAGGATAGCACACGTATTGAAGCCATAGGCGTAGCCAGGGGCATTGGGGCACATGCCCCCCCCCCGGAATTTTTCAGAAATTTTGTTGATTTTCGAGTGTAATAATTGTGTCCAGAAAATTGAGTTCAAAACGGCAAAAAAGTCAAAAATTTTCCGGCGCTTTGTGCCGAGTCTTTATTATATTTATTGTTTTATACATCCAATGAGTTCAAAAGCTTAAACTAGCTAAAATAATCGGATCAATTCACATCACTTTAGTGATTTATTGCTCTATTTGCTCGTTGAATGAAACTGTGCATGCTTGTTGAGCATAACAGTAAATGTAATGTTTGTGTACCAGTTTGTCTATTCTTTGCTTTGTTTGTCTTTCTTTACAAGGACAGGACACATAATCCTATTTTAAATGAAAGGAATGGCCAAATTTTCTTATGTTTTTGCGCATTTTCTGTTTTCTGAATTATATTTTCTTAATAAGAAGGCCACAAATGGGCCAGAAAATGATAAGAACAAAATTGTCATTGATACATCTTTAATGGATTTAAATAGAATCACAGGCTAGCAAATTCATAAGAAATACGGGCAACAGCTGAAATAGTAAACGTCTAAAATATTAACGATAATTATTTGAGGCCCGGTGGTTTTCAGCCGGGCCCGGGCCTGCTATGACCGGCCGGGCCCGGTCCGGGCCCGGGTACCCGGTCGATCACTGATGGTATGGTCGGTCTAGCGAAATTTCAAAAATCTAATCGGCCCGGTCCATAGGTATTCCTACTAGCCACGAATTTTCGTTAACAAAAAAATTGATTTTAGTCGGCCAGATGGGATGGTCGATGACATAATATAGTTGGCCAAACAAAATTTCAGAAACATAATCAGCCAAAAGGGATTCCTACTAGCCGCTAATTTTCGGTGGCAATAAATTGATTTTAGTCAGCCAAATGGGACAGCCGATGATATGATGTGGTCGGTCAAACAAAATTTCAAAAATGGTCGACCAAACGGGGTTCCATGCATTTTTTTGCCAAAAAAACTTGATTAGTATTCCCGCATTATGAGAATTAAGAAAAGCCGGAGAACCAGGACGATCAGTAAAAAACTTGAAAATAGTTATATTTAGGTGAACAGTGGATTTAACAAAATTTTTCGGCAGGTCTACTGATGCAGTGGGTCAAACGAGCTATTTTCCGCTAAGCCTATCCGTTAAAATTGGTCTAATCATTATTTTTTGGTGGGTCCGTTGAAACATTTAGCTCAATAAGCCGTTTGGGTCTACAAAGATTTTCTTTTAGTGGGTCGAGTGATATGCTGGTCTTCCAATGATTTTTTTAGGTGGGTCTATCTTTTTTACGTACTTGTTGCATGAAATGTGCACTGGATCGCTATTACAGAACTTTGCACTCATTTCAACGTAGGGTCTACGACGTTTTGGCGCCAGCAACTTATAAATTATTCTAATTAAATCAAAGCTACAAAATGGCATATTTTCGATTCGATGAGTATAAGTAACTATTCATTTGTGTACGACTGAAAAACTGTAGAAAATCCAGTGTTTTTTAGATGCATTTAAATATCTCACTAAATTCGAAGATATTCTTAAAGTAATTTATACCATCACGTAGAGAATTGAATGGGCTTTCAGAATCTGTATTATGCTTCAATCATAAATGAAATTTTAATAATTAATAATATTGCAAAGAGTGTGGCGCAAAAACGGCGGTTTTTTCAACGTTTTTCGTCAAGCACTATCCATTGGCATCAAAGAATTGCGAAAAAAATTTCAAACATTGAATTCTGGGGGTATTTTGATTTCTGGGGATATATGGCGTTCTGGAAGGTTGCATACCTTTAAACCACACATGGGCGTGGGGGTTTGGGGGTATGCACCCCTCCAGAAGTTGAAATACCCCCCTCCCAGAAATCAAAATACCCCCAGAATTCAAATTTTGAAATTTTTTTGCTTTTTTAGCGATTTTTTGATGCCATTGGATAGTGCTTGATGAGAAACGTCGAAAAATGGTGTTTTTCGCCATACGACCACTTTTTGAGACCATTTTTTGACCTTTGAACATTTTTTCACCCCCCCCCCAAATTTCAGTGCTGCCTACCTATGCCCCAAACCCCCTCCCCCCACGCCCACGTGTGGGCGCGACCAAAATTTTTTAAACATAAGTGGGACCGAAGGATGAATTTTAGGTCGCAAATTTTGCTACCCGGATGCCTTGACTACGGTGAGAATCCAATGGAAACCACCTATTATAGGGCTGGGGGATCTGGGGTGGCGCGCTCAAGCGTCCCCCGCCCCTCTTAGTGGGGCCTGGGGCGCGTATTTCGAAAAACCAATCAGGATTTGGCCTTGCAATGATAAAAAATATGTAGTCTGGCTTAGCGTTCGAAGATGAGTTAGTCTGATTTAGTGCTCGAACGTATTTCGCCTATGGGTATGCCCATAATGCCTATAAGTACGAGTATGTACATACCATACGCAAGCATAATGAGTCAGTCTCGCTCGCCCATATGGTCATACATAACATAGCTGCATAAACGCTTTATTGCTGGGGGTGAAATTATAAAGTGCCTTTTTGGGTCCAAAAATGGTAGGTACGCGTCAAAAACATCGTTTTTCAGCGTATCTGACGATGCTTTATCTTTCTGGAGCAAAAAAAACATAACAAATTTCGCAGAAAAATCAAAAAAATTCGGAACAAATTGAACAAAATATAGTCAGAACATGAGTATAATGGCGCGAAGCGGCGAAAATTTGGCAATTTTGAGCAAATAGATAGCTAAAAACGCTTTAAGAAGCACCTTTCGTAAATATTTTTTGCAAATTTTTGGGAATTTTTTAAAAATCGCCATTTCTGGGGGGGCAGTGTTTTTTTTGTGCAAGGTCCGTTTGTACATGTACAAAGATGGTCCCTAAAAGTCTTTGTACATTTCGTACCACACAAATTTTGGGGTACTATAATATGGTACAGTAGCGATTTTTGTGTTGAAAAAACAGAGTTGTTCGACCTTTGGTTACGTATTTTAGCAATTTCTAGGTTTCTGAGGGCAAAAATCAGTAATAATCGTCTCAAAACGGCGCGAAGCGCCAAAAAATTTGGCATTTTTCCTTCCAAAATGCAATTTCTGAAATTATAAAGATATATAGAACACACAATTGCTCATTTCGGCGCGGTGCGCCGAGAATTTCTAGCGAATTTCGAACCTTTGTTGCAGTTTTTGTCTTCCAAAAAATCTTTGTACATGTACAAAGATGGTCCCCAAAAGTCTTTTGTACATCGCGAAAAATCTTTGCCGAATACAAAAAAAACCAAGGGGGGGGGGGGGTGAAAAATTTTTTATAAGGGGACTGGAATTTTTCTGGGGGAACCCGCTATCCCCGCAGGATCATGTATGTACGCTACCCTACTTACTACGCCAACTGTACCTGTATAATCATACCACAAGCCCTTGCGTCATTAGAGCCTGTTTTTCCAATAATGTCTGCATACGATGAATGGAAAAATTAACAAAAAATAATAATTGAAAGAAAGCTAACGGACGTTTTAGATTGGATTTTTCTAGCATACTCAAAGCATCCTGCTTATATAATTTATTAATACATGAATAATTTGCAACAGAAGTGTAATCATGTTTACAATATTATGAACAATTCGTAATAATTTCATCAAACCATCGGCTAACTACTTTTAAGGAGTTAAGTAGTGATAAAAATCATAATTTTAAATTAATTTTGAATCATTCAGCATTTCCTAAACTAGCAAAGGGCTCCTTGATTAAGCATCACATCCACATTTTGGTAAAAAAGTAAAGACAACTTTCTTTTACTTTTATGTGTCAAATTCTTTTGTTTAATAATTTGATTACATTATCAATTAATTGAAAAACGTATCCAGATTCCAAATGATCCGCTTTGGACTTAATGGGCTCTAATTATAATTGAGAAATTCGGCGCCAAGCGCAAAATTTTTTGCGATTTTTGGCTAAAAAAGCAAAGGGTTAAAGGAAAAAATTATTCTCACATTTAATTTCGGGGAAGCGCGTGCCACCTACCCCCCTAGATACAGGTACATCATACAAAAAACCGACCACAGAAATAAAAAAATAAATACAAAATCTAAAACTTATTTATTCAAATTTTTTAATGTTATATCTGCCTTCTTGTTTGCGGTTTAGGTTTTGTCGGTACTGGAGGACATGGCGCGTCGGTTGCCCCGTTTGCAACATTCTGTATCAGAGCCGCAATTGTATAGAACGAGCTTGGAGCACGAGGACTTTTTGTATCCGCTGGCGTCCCCAAAAACGCCCATTAATAATCAATTGGGCGGCGGCGGTTCGCCCGCCGCTTTTCCCTTTTTCTCCATTTTACCCACGAATTGAAACGCGGACCGGATTACTGTCATCGCCATCGTACACGGGCGCAGAGCCGAAAGCTTTAGGGAGGAGGCTTATTCATTGGCATCAAAAAATCGCGAAAAAACGAAAAAAATCAAGAATTTAATTATGGGGTTCTGCAGGGTTTTTAGATGCTGAGGTTGGACACCATAGTTGGGCACCACACCTGGGCATAAAATACCCCCCAGAATTCCATTTTTGATTTTTTTATGCATATGGATAGTGCTCGATGAGAAACGTTGAAAAATTGTTGTTTTTTCGCCGTACTATCATTTTCGAGGCCATTTTTTGAATTCGAAAAATGTGGACAGAATTTTGGTGGGGGTTCAAGATTTTTCCAAGGTCAAAAAATGGTCTTTAAAATGGTGGTATGGCGAAAAACACCATTTTTTAACGTTTTTCATCGAACACTATCCATTGGCATCAAAAAATTGCGAAAAAAATTTTCAAAAATTGGATTCTGGGTAATGGTATTTTGGTTTATGAGGGGGTGCATACCCTCCAAACCCCCCACGCCTAGGTGTGCCTACGACCCTTGCAAAAGTGCTGGGAAGTTCTAAACGTGCTAGTTGAGCTGTTGTTAGTTTTACACTAAATTAACCAAAAGTCGTTTTTTAGCATTTTGCAGATTAAGTGCATAAAATGGGCCGATTTTTACAACAATGTAACTTTTCAACAGAAAAAGATGATTGAATGAACTTTTTTCAAGATGGAATATAAATTATTTGTTTATGTACTTCCATATTTATTTTTATATTAAATGGTTTAGCCCGTGCGGAATAGCGGCATTTTCATCATGGGTTGTTGCCTTAATACATCAATATCTTTTTAAATTTGCGAGCACTTTCCAAGACGTGCAGCCTTCTGTTACAGCTTGATCATTTTTCAGCCATTCAATGAGATAAAGCAACTTAGTTGAAAAATAGCCAAACAAAAGAGATTAAGAATACAAAAAGGTGCATTCAAGTGCCATAAAATACTGCAAAGTTACAGGGCAACAAAGACAAGTTATGTTTCTGAAAAATGCTTCCAAGACTTAAAAAAACGACATTCTATATGCGTTTGTCGGTGAGAAGTTATGATGATGTAAAGGTTAGGTTGTTTAATGCGGTTGATCTGTAAAATGCTAGAAAAACCGACTTCTGCTTAATTTAGTGTAAACCAACAACAGCTCAAACAACATTAATAAAATTTCACAGCGTTCTTGCAGAGGTCATAGATTCTTTGATAGATTAAATCGTATTAAAATCAACTAAATATCAGAAAACTTATAAGGGCCGATACGCAGTTCGTTTTTTCGCCACTCTGTAGTTTGTGAGATAATAATACCTATTTAATTTGCAACAATTTTCGGTCGTCCTTGATTGATCATAATTCCTAAAAATTTTCCGGCGCGTCGCCGCGGATGATTCCATTTTATGACCAGTGGCGGATCCAGGATTTTCCTAAGGGGGGGGGGGGGGCGGACTCCTGGAGGGGGCGGAACCCTGACTTGGGCGGAAAAATTAACCGTTTTAACCCAAAAATCGCTAAAAATCGCTCAAAATTCTTAATTTTTCGCACTATTTTTGGGCCAATCGGGGAGAGCGGCCGCCCCCCGCCCTCGCCTAAATCCGTCCCTGCTTATGACTTTTATTTACTTCCCGGCGGCCTAGAAGCCATATTCCTGTTCAGAGAATATGTTTTGAAACGATTTTAAGAGCAGGAACAGTTTTTTCAGCATAGTTTTCTTCCATTTTCAAGCGTAACTTTAAAGATCTATGACGTTCCGCGTCAAATGCTATAAATACAGGAAATCGAGCTGTAATTCAAGCTTCTAATAAATTTCTCACGCATTTAGTGATGTTTTCGAGCAAAATCATCGAAAATGCTGAAGTTTTTCGGAAAAATGTTGCGCCAATGGGGTTGTTTAAATAGAGTAGACAATGTAAAAGGCCGAAAAAACTATATTTTGCAAAGGCATATTTTTAGACATATTTTTGAACACCATATTTCAACGTTTCCCCTCGAGTACTATCCATTGGCATCAAAAAATTGCGAAAAAAACGGAAAAAAAATGTGGCATTTTGATTTCTGGGGGGTATTCGGCCTTCTGGGGGGTACATACCCCCAAACCCCCTACCCCCACGCCCACGTATGGGTACGACCATACGTGGGCAGCAAGAAAATTCTGGGGGGGGGGGGTGCAAGATTTTTTTGAAGGTCGAAAAATGGCCTTAAAAATGGTGGTATGGCAATAAAAACGCCATTTTTCGACGTTTCTCATCAAGCACTATCCATTGGCATCAAAAAATTGCGAAAAAAACGAAAAAAATTTTCAAAAATTGAATTCTGGGGGGTATTTTGATTTCTGGGGGGGTATTTTGGTTTCTGGGGGGTGCATACCCCCCCCCCCACGCCCAGGTGTGGGTACGACCCCAACTACTCCTATAAAACTTGACCTGGCCAGCAGACTCTTCCTTGAATTATTTTTTTTTTATTTCCACGTGCCTTTTTCTCGCAAATTTTGTGCTTGAATTGGATTGTCTTTTGATACAATTTTTATTCGGCCTATAAATTTTGGCCTGGCCCACATACGACGATAGTCTTTGTCACCGTTTCATCCGCTATCAACATGTAATTCGCTTATTTTCGGGTTCGATTCTGCATCGGAGCTACTTTTTTCAGTATTTCGCGCATCAGACGCGAACTGTTATGTTTTGTAAATGTGCTTCTGACTCCATCCACTGCTTTTATTCACGGGTTCGATACCTAATGTGAAGTCTTTTTATCGTTTTTTCTTTTCTCATAAAAATTTGGTTTCTAGTTCGGATTATGTGATGACCATACGTGGGCAGCAAGAAAATTCTGGGGGTGCAAGATTTTTTTGAAGGTCGAAAAATGGCCTTAAAAATGGTGGTATGGCGATAAAAACACCATTTTTCGACGTTTCTCATCAAGCACTATCCATTGGCATCAAAAAATTGCGAAAAAAACGAAAAAATTTTCAAAAATTGAATTCTGAGGGGTATTTTGATTTCTGGGGGGGGTATTTTGGTTTCTGGGGGTGCAACCCCCAAACCCCACGCCCAGGTGGGGTGATGACGCAGTTTCTGTTCACTAAGCTTGCATTATTTTAAAACAAAATTGTTCAATAAAATTTCCGAATTTTTCGGCCATTTATCTCGAAAAATCCTCTAATATTTGACTTAATATGTATGCGCCTCGATGGTCCGGAAATTGAGGATATTTTAGGTTAAATCGGCCAGTCGGATATTTTCCGGGAATCATCGATTTTTGGTCAAAATGGCAGAAATGTACCTAGAAATAGCCTAAAAGCACAGGTTTTTGCCCCAAAGTTGAGGGGGTTAAAAATCGTAATCTATGGGTCCCGTCCATACGTGGGCAGCAAGAAAATTCTGGGGGGTCCAAGATTTTTTGAAGGTCAAAAAATGGCCTTAAAAATGGTGATATGGCGATAATAACACCATTTTTCGACGTTTCTCATCAAGCACTATCCATTGGCATCAAAAAATTGCGAAAAAAACGAAAAAAATTTTCAAAAATTGATTTCTGGGGGTCTTTTGGTTTCTGGGGGGTCCAGACCCCCCAGATCCCCCCACGCCCATGTGTGGTCCCGTCCCGCCCGACTCGCGAATCGCCTCTGGCGATTCATGAAGTCAACCGGCAAATAATTTTGCTATGTTTGATTTAACCTGTATCAAATTTATAATTGGATGCATGATGTGTCCGTCCCGGCCTATTATTGTTCTGTTCATATTTCGCAGCTGCTAATATGCTTACTTTTGTACATTCGCATAGAGCGGTACGCAATACGCATATTGCGTTGGTTTTAATTTTTACTCCGCCGAATTGTTAAATTTTTCCTCATTCGTAGGCCTGTGAGGCCATAAGCTATAATTTTGTACAAAGCCATTTCTTATCGAGAATTCATTCATACGAGTACTGTACGTAATGGGCGTGCGTCCGGCTTGAACTTCTTGCTTCAGCAAACGTGTCAAAATTCTTCAGGATGCGTAATGTTTTTGAGTCCGGGAGCAGAGCGTATTTAGGGAAAAGCGCGTTGGCGACCGCCCCCCGCCCCTTGGCCGCAAAAGGTTGGAAACGTGTGTTAATGCACGGAAAGATGAAAAATTGCATAACAGTGGCAATGAAATCTTCAAATTTTCGCCGCTTTGCGCTAGATGTAGAGTATTTTCCATAATTTTGGCCCAAGCACGACCAAAAACCGACACATTTTATAGCCTCTTGCAAATTTTTTGAATAGTTCGAATTTTATATTAATGGATAGAGAACGTCGGAAAATGCGGTTTTTTGCGAGCTATCCCACGAAATAATGACCAAATTTATGTTGGGTCCGCCACCCCCCCCCCTTGGCCGAATCCTGGATATGGGCCTGTCTGGAAGTGTGTAATAAACCTTTGCTACATGCATGATCAGCAACCCAATCCTGTGGGTCTGCTGGGTGCGAAATTGCGATGAAAGTGCCAAAAATCGAATTCTGGGGTCTGCCGAATTCCCGAGTCTCCCTCGCGCCCATGTTTGCTCCTGTGCCCAGAGTCGGTTGATTGTAAAGGATCGATATTACGATTGGAATTTCCAATAGCTAATATGAAGCAAGATTGTCAGGCGCTCGCAAACTTTTATTTGTTTTTGTATGATTCTGTTCTGTCTTATTGCCGTGATTCTTCGTTGGTTCACTTTTCCGTTTCGTCCCTTTTCTATTGTCGCTCACACACTTACGCTTATGATTCTTTACGTAGGTACATAACCTATAAATAATAAATAACTGAACACATGTCAGTCCTTCGCTGAAGAATTTGATATTCTCCTAAAAATTTTCGGTAGTTTTACTAGATAGGTAAGATACCTATGTACATGTACTTGAGGAAGTATCAAGTCCTGTTTTCTAATCGCTAGAACGCCTTCTTTTCGCGAAAACTTCTTAACATGTGCAGTGCATACGAGAACACATGAGCGTGAGTGGTTGTATCCATAGGTGGGCAGCACCGAAATTCTGGGTGAAAAAATTTCTGGGGTATTTCTTCGGGGTGTATACCCCCAAATTTCCACGCCCATGTGTGGTTGTATCCACACCTGGGCGTGGGGAGTTGGGGAGTATGCACCCCCCAGAAACCAAAATACCCCCAGAAGTCAGTTTTTGAATTTTTTGTTGTTTTTTTTTTGCAATTTTTAGGTGCCAACGGATAGTGCTCGATGAGAAACGTTGAAAAATGGTGTATCTTCGACACCTACCATCTTCAAGGCCATTTTTTGACCTTTGAAAAATCTTGCACCCCCCTCCCAGAATCTTGGTTCCGCCCACCAATGGTTGTATCCCCCCAAAAGTTTAACCTCCAGATGACTGTAGACCCCTGAGAATTCTATTTTTAGTAACATTTTTGGCAATTTTACTAATCCAGGCCCCCCAAAATTTTCGCTGCCCACGCATGTTAGTACATAGTTAAAAATTTTAATTGTCAACTGATTGAAGGCGGTATAAAACCCTGACCATGAATTGCAGCAGGTTAACATGTCCTTAAGGGATAAGCGTGGGGGATGTCTGTGGGATATGCAGTACACTCCCTTCAGAAGTTGAAAAAGCCCCCGCAGATTACTGAAGACCCTCCGGAATTCTATTTTTAGTGACATTTTTTCGCGATTTCACCACACCTGGGCGTGGGGGTTTGGAGGTATGCACCCCCCAGAAACCGAAATACCTCCCCCATAAATCAAAATACCCTCCCCAGAATTCAATTTTTGAAAATTTTTTTCGTTTTTTTCGCGATTTTTTGATGCCAATGGATAGTGCTTGCTGAGAAACGTCGAAAAATGGTGTTTTTATGCCATACCACCATTTTTAAGGCCATTTTTTTGACCTTCAAGTGGCCCTGCACCTCCCCCCAGAATTTTCTTGCTGCCCACGTATGGATCTCACCCCTCCGGAGTTTTCTTGCTGCCCATGTATTTACACGTACGGCTCGAAATCTAGGTGGGGTCACCGGCGCAGGTGGGCAGCACCAAAATTCTGGGAAGGGGGTGCAACACACATGGGCGTGGGGGGGTTTGGGGCGCACGCCCCCTCCAGAAGTTGAAATACCCCCCCAGAAATCAAAATACCCCCCCCCGAAAAATTTTTTTGCTTTTTTAGCAATTTTTTGATGCCATTGGATAGAGCTTGACGAGAAACGCCGAAAAATGGTGTTTTTTTCGGCCATACTCACCATTTTTTAAGGGCCATTTTTGGACCTTTAAAAATTTTTTCACCCCCCCCCAGAAATTTTTTCACCCCCCCCAGAATTTTGGTGCTGCCCACCTATGGGGTGCAAGTTTTTTCCAAAGGTCAGAAAATGGTCTTAACAGTAGTGGTATGGTATGGCGAAAAAACACCATTTTTCAATGTTCCTCATCTAGCTCTATCCATTGGCATCAAAAAATTAGGGAAAAGACAAAAAATTGAATTCTGTGGAGTATACGAACTTCTGGAGTTGGATATCCCCCCACGCCCACGTGTGGTCGTCACCGGCCATTTTTAGGGGGGGGGGTAAATGACCTCCATTTTTTGGCCAAAACATTTGATTTTTTTCTAAAAAATCGGAAGGGGGTCAAGTTTTCTGGCTTTGCGGTGATGGGGAGGACAATCAACTTTTGTGCGTATACGAGGGTCGTTCAAAAAGTTCTTAGCCCAACTACTTGTCCTTAAATGGTGTAAAGAAAAATTATACTTATTGTAAATGTAGAGCCGTCTATACCTACTAGGAATCAGCATAGGACGGATACATTACCTTCGAGATTTACCTAGGTACGTAGGTACTTAAGTCTACGCTTAGTGCTGGCCCCGATCGCGCGGCTCTAAGGCTTTCGATCTTTGGACCCTTACAGACCTTACGGCTTCGATCCCCTCAGCCCTAATATTGCTGGCCGCTTTTACGTCGGGTGATCTCAGCAGCTACGCCCTAAGACCTAAGGCTACCTACCTAGTCTCGGTAATTGCCGCGGAGGTCAGTTGACCTATCTCAAGCTCAAGTTGTAATTTAACTTATTTTCAATCAGTGCCTGATTCGAAATGTTTTGGTTCCTAATTAGTGTAGCACGCTGAACTATGAAAACAACAACAACGAGCTCTATGCTGATCAATCATCCTTAAAGATTAGATAATAATTTTGATCAATTTTTGGCTTGAGAAATAAATTATGATTTTCGAATAGAAAAGGCTATCATACGGAATTTACCTATCAGTCCACTAAGAAGGTGGAAGTCCTCGACGTAGGGATGGTGGCCGACCTAACCCTCGGTATAACCAAAACCACTGGGTTGGTTTTCTATGCTTTTATTCGACGAAGAACACACGGCCTATAGCCGGGAAACAAAATACGCAAAAGAAAAACGATAATGTACAGTCGAAATAACCGGCCAACGAAAAACCAAAAAAGCCAGACTCTAACTACAACGTTACGTTCACTGGCCTCAAGGGCCATTACAGTAAATTAAAGAACGATCAATTTAACATAATACTGAATCACTTTTATCTCAGATCGAAAGTTCTCGATTCACGTAAGCGGTATGCATTAAACAATTACTATTATCATACACTTAGCTCTATGCTACCGGACAAGTATCTAAATGTTTTTTATTATTGAAAATTTGGGGAAATAATGGGAAGACCGAAGGCATAGCCCACAGTACACTATCATAGATAGCTACTAGTATTGGCTATGTTATGGCTATTGCGAACTGCTAAGGCAGGTTCGCCTAAACGTGTAACTCTCGCAGTTACACTCCCCCACGTATAGAAAAAAAATTTGACACGAAGTGGAGAATTTTTTTCGGGGGTACCAACAACGGCACTAGCGTCGGCGACGCTCTACAACTCGGCTCTCTGGCGTTCGCAACGCCTCTACTCTGGCGTCCGCAACGCCTCATCCTGAGCGAACGTGAAAAACGAAAATAAAAAGAACAAAAAAATAACAAATATCGATAGCCGGTCAACGCATGACCTCGTTCGCACTCAGGAAAAACTCTCGAGCAACACTCACAATGGCGCTAGGGATAACTATATTGTTGCCCGAGTAATGATGAACTCCGGTCTTGGACAACATAGCATAATACTCGATTATGCTGCCCAAGTAGCCTCCTTCAGTCCCCGGGTAATGAGAAAAATTTTGATTTGAAAAATTTTGTAGATTGGGTGTAAATTAACCCCTTGTCCGTTAAAGAGTTAAGGTACCATAATAGTAACACCGCTAATTAAACACAAGAAAATTTAAGACACGGAATGATAAGGCAAAATTATGCTGAGCAAAAAATTAAAGTCACTGACGAATTAAAATACGAGGTAAAACGAGAAAAAATGGCAAATTATGCGAGATTACGGGGAAAAATACGAGCACCGACAAAGAAAAATTTACAGCAAGAGAAAAATGACAAGAGAAAAAAATACACAAGAAATAGACAATACACGAAGTCCTGGAATCCACATCAGGACGAAAAACGAAAAAAATTGACGAAAAGCTGCTGGTCGAGGTCGACGCCGTCGCAGAGTTCCAAAAGTTCAGTACGTCGAACTTGTA
Source organism: Mermis nigrescens (assembly GCA_036768485.1). Classification (NCBI taxonomy): domain Eukaryota; kingdom Metazoa; phylum Nematoda; class Enoplea; order Mermithida; family Mermithidae; genus Mermis; species Mermis nigrescens. The sequence continues at coordinate 77,537 of JAVLUZ010000863.1, forward strand.
AATTAATATTGGTCGCGGTACTTGGCCTTCGAGCCATACGATTTTCCGCGACGTCGTTGTCGTTGAAAATATTCCTGATCCGATTCCGGTTCGCGACGCGTATTCGAACGCTCACGATATTCATATGGCGATTGCCTACGCCCATACAGATGTTGGCGTAAGCGGCGATGTGGATCGACGGGTCGATCATCGTCCTCAAAATCGTCGTCGTCCTCGTAGTCGTCCGCGTAACGACGCGGTATGGGTGGCGTCGGAGTAAATAATTGCTCCGGCGTAAAACCGTAAGATCGTTGGCGAGAAGGTTCGCGTGGACGCTGTTGTTGTTGAGTAACAGGCCACGGTTTGGGCAAAAGTGGACCTGGTCGAGGTTGTGGCTGATAGCCCCCGGTGGCTGGTTGACTTTGTTCCAACGGTGATTGATACGACTGGTCCCATTGTTGACGTTGACGGGATTGTGACCGGCCCCGATGAGTTCCGCGGTTCGACTGTGGCGGACGGCGATATTCATAAGGCTGCTGCTGTCGCGAGCGCGACAGATGACCAGCATCGGCCTGAGAATACGCCTCGGAACGCTCACGCGATTCCGTGAATTGCTGCTGTTGCCGCGGTTGGGTCTGCGGTCTTGTGTATTGCTGTACATGTGGTTTTACTTGTGTCTGCGGTTGTGCTTGTGACTGTGAACGGTGGTGCGTTTGCGCATAGCGCTGCCGGGATGACTGCGGGTCTTGTCGCCTCGATCCCCTTTGGCCTAAACGCGCTTTTAACTTAGCTGCAACTTCAGCTTGAACGAGTCTTCTTACTCGTTGTTTTTCCAAATTCTTCAACCGACGCAAAGTGTGCTCGGATTTAGTATCGTAAAAACGATTCAATTTTGCCTTGTGTTCGTCTTCTGGCATGTGACGAACTTCTGAAGTCTCAGCAAGAGAACCGGCGGCGCGTAACTTCGTCGCACGCCGTGGCATTTCCGTAGCCAAATTCTCACGATCACGCTGCTCGATCGTCATGCGTGTTCGACGCATCGCAATTTGTGCTTCCAAAGAAAGATCGACTTCGGGCATATCAAGGCTCGCTGCGGATCCGCTTGGGTCCTGCGAGGATGCCTGTCGCCTTTCTTTACGAATTTTTTCTAATTCGTCTCGTATTCGATGTTTGAGGTAAAATACAGATTTTTGACGACCTCGAAAACGATCAAATTGAGCCGGAACTTCGAGTGCCGGGTCGGTAGCTAACCGAATTTGCGCGAATCATGTTGTGTAAAACATGAGGACTTTTGATTCGTGCTGTTAAGTCCGGGAATTCCGGAAAAGCCTCACGTGGAGATGGCGTGTAAGATTCGCCAAGGAACGCTACGCGTAACATGCGACGCAACTGTTCCGTCATACGCCAATCAGTGATCGGACCGAGGGTACTTTTTGGACCCTCGGCCTCGGCCGAGGCCGAGGCGCCTTAAAATCCTTGCCTCGGCCGAGGCCGAGGCCGAGGGTAATGCCGAGGGTCAAGCTTATATACCTATACCCATAAATAGTGCTCTACAGAATATTTTGTATGCAAATGAGCTAGAGAATAATCGTAATATTGAACACTTTATCGAATGTCATTTTCAATAATAGTAGATTAAATGTGTGAAGGATTTATTGAATAAGGTCAGCAGAATGAAAGCATACTTAATTTAACAAGTTGCCGTTGAAGACTTGGAAAAGTTAATGAAAAATATGGCTGAACAAGCACTTAAAAACTTTTATTACTATACATAAATAAGAAAACAGTGTCAAAGAAATAAACGAACAAACGAAATAAGCTAAGTAAAGACAGAACTGTAGCCATTATTGTGCTCGCTTTTGCAGTAATGCATGTTTAAACACGCTTTTTCAGTCATCCAATTCTGGTGTGGTAGGTAATATGACAGAAACTGCACTGTACTTTCCGATCATAGTTTCCCAAGGTCCAGAGTTGAGGGAAGGGTGAAATCCCAAAATGGGGGACCAGTAAATTAAGTAGTGTCTTTGTATGAGCGAACAAATTTTTGTAGATATTTTATATAAATATATTTTTAAACATAGCACATTTTTACATACTGCCAGTGTGTGACCTGCAACCGGCATGCAGTCCTAAACAGTGTTTTTTTTGTGCAAGATACCTTTTTACATGTACAAAAATGGTATCCAAAAGTCTTTGAACATTTTGTACATGCAAATTTTTGTGTACTATTATAGTATGGTACAGTAGCGATTTAGTGTGGTAAAACAGGGGTTTTCGACCTTCGGTAGCGTATCTTAGCTAATTCCTGGGTTTCTGAATATTTGACATTTTTTCCATTCTAAATGCAAATTCTACTATTTTAAAGATATATCGGACAGACAATTACTGATGCGCCGAAAATTTTCGGAAATTTTACACCTTTTTACAGTTTTTGTCTCTCCAAAAATCTTTGTGCATGTACAAAGACAGTCCTGAAAAGTCTCTGTACATTATGAAAAATCTTTGCCGAATACAAAAAACCGTGGTCCTAAATGTGATAATTCGGCCTGGATATAGTTCATAAGATTATTTGGCGCGAAGCGCCGAAATTTTTATGAGCTTTTGATGAAATTTACACATAAAACTTGACTGAGAAAGCTAAAACAACTTGTACTACAAAATCAGAAATATTACAGATATTGTAATATGCCAATTAAATCTTGTAATAAGCACTACTGTGCTTAGAAATTCAATGCAACATCAGGATAAATTAGTCAATTTTATCTTTGAACGGCTAAATGTGCTGAGTTATTAAATAGTACTTGTTTTGCATAAAATTTTTAAAAACAGTATAAATGGATACAAAAGATATTTAAATCTGCAGAAAGATGCCTAGATTACAAAAAAATTGATTTTTGAGTGTTAAATGCCTCTGCTTCAATCTAAATACAGTATATTAGCGATAGTTTGCGCGAAGCGCCGAAAATTTTTTGAAATTTCCTAAAAAATACTGAAAAACGATATAATTAATATCACTTTGTCCAAGAAAGTATTTAAACATTGTATAAAAATGGCTCCAAAAAATGCACGAGCCAAAATTGATTTTTGGCAAAACCTGCATTTATTGGCCATTTTTAGGTGCGTTTTTGCGATTTTCGGCCGAAAGTTCGTAATCATTTACGCCCTCTCCCATAAAAATGGCCGAAAACCATGCGTGTAACAGGAAGGGATTTGGGGAATTCCCCACCCACCCAGGGTTGGACGTCGTCCCCTAACCCTTCCTTCCAACGTCAGAAAATTTTGACCCACCCTCCCCATTTTTGGCGAAAATTTGCGCTTTGTTGGCTATTTTAGGTGCTTTTGCCATTTTTGACATAGAATTAGAGTCGCTAATCTCCCACTCGAAATTTCTAGCCCTTACATGTATGCCGAGGAGCCCCTCCCGAAAATTTTGAGCTGTTACATGCATGTTTCATAGTGACAGTTTGTCTATTTACTCTTGCTTACATTCAAAAATACTCTATCACTTCGGGAAATTCTAATAGTTAGCTGCACTTTTGCCATAGTAAAAATTAGGTTCAAAAATATTCAAAAGGTTTTCACCAAAAATCGTCTGACAGTGACTTGAGTCTTGTACCCTGAGAGGAGGGTAATAAACCTCCTCACCCCTCCCTTCGGGAATGTGTGTTTCCGATCCATGTAGCAAGCATGAGAATTAAAACTTAGTCATCACATGAATAATAAATTGGCACTTTGCTGTATGTAACTTTGTGTAACTGGGTACGCGACTGAAACCACAAGAATAGTCTATAGGTAAAAAATAGCCTTTGTACTGCAGATGCATCCTAAATAGTTAATATTCAACGGACATATTAAACTTATTCAAATTTGATTTTAACCCTCGGCGCCTCGGCACTTTTCAGCTTCGCCCTCGGCGCCGAGGCCGAGGCTCCAAAAACGCCGAGGCTTGCCGAGGCCGAGGCCGAGGCCGAGGCCTCGGTCCGATCACTGACGCCAACCTATTCCGGCATTGCCATAGGCGTATGCGAAAAAGTGGAATTTCCTATCCAGGAATTCCAAAAGCGCTGTAGCGCGCATGACGTCTATTGAAGAAAAGACCGTCAGTGTCGATACTCCGACTCATATAAAGACTGAAATTCTCGGAAAGTATCGAAAATATCGACCATCTGGCGTGTCGGTATTAGAATTGGCGCTAGGTGATCCAGGCGCTGGTGACATTCTATGCGGATATAAATCCGGGCAAATTTGATGTGTAATGCCGTCGATCACTTCGCTTGGTGCGTCAAGATGTGGGTGTACGACCAAATACTCGAGCGGAACCTCGTACAACATCATTCCGGTTGTGATAAAAAACCGTATGCGCACGAAGTATTGGTCAGGATAAAATAATCGGTTAAAGACGCTCATATCGCTTATGAACCTAGGTGCGGGCTCACGATCGGCATCAGCCAAAGGCTGTGCGAGCGTAGACCACACTAATGGGCGCGAGGGCGAATCAGTCGAATTCGCGTACTGCAAATGGATTGCGTACACTCGATCGAAGTACACTTGAGCAGCTTCGACCAACTGATCGTACAAACGCGATCCTGCGACCTCACCCAAATAGGAACGTAAGTCGTGCAAAACGACTGGCGCGATAGTGCACGGTGGTTCGCGCGTCATATTTTCCATCATTGTGAAAAAATGCTGTACGTAGCGCGAGCGATTTTGAATTCTAGCGCTTTCATTCGCGGCCATCTGGTCGCGAATAGCTTGCACGTGCGCAGGTATTGCGACTTCCCTATTTGATGGTTGGCTTTGCGTAGCCTGTGATTGCAAATTCGCCACGGTACTAGACACACCCGTCATGGCCATAGGAGCCGTGAAACGAGTATCCGGTGCCGTCGTACCTTGTGACACGGGTTGAGTCGTGACTTGCGTGTATAATGCTACATGAGGTACTTCGTGTGCGGCTAATGTACGTTGCGGTTGTGGCGGAAAACCGATAATATCAGTCATGATGACATCTGGGTCAGCTTGCTGCTCTGCCCCAACCGGCTGAAGAGTCGGCAAAGGTCCGAGTGCACTGATACCCAAGGGTGCTTGTTGAACCGCCGCAAGCGATTGCGAGACAATCGGTTGCGAAACGGTAACAATCCCTTTTCGAGCCATTGCTCCGCGTGTTACACGCGGTGGCGACACGTTAGCCTGTGTTTCCGCCTCGGTGTCAGATAACGCCATCACTAAACGTTTGGGAGATAAATCATCGTCTTCAGTGGAGATCGATGGTTCTACACCCAGCATAGGCGAATCGTAGGGAATATCGGTTTGCGAAGAAAACACAGAAGCTGGTGTACTCGTACTGGTTGGTTTTGACTTAGGTTCCGTGTCAGGCGCATTTACCGGGCCCGAAACTGTGTCGGCAACGGTTTGCGAAGCCTGCACTTGTAAGTCAGGATTGTCAAACACGTTAGCGTGAGCCAACGCTTCCGTTACTGAGGCAATGGTGGTGGCTGCCGCTATAGCTACTTGTGGTTGCGGAGCCGGGCAATAAAAGTCCTCAGCTAAGATTAACTCTTCGCCATTTGAATCAACTTCAGCTTCAACAGCTGCGCTGGTCGACTGCCCTTGTGGTGGCTTGCTAGTCGACAATGGTATGCGTACTTTGGCTTTCGGGCCACTAGCCTTAATGTACAACTCATCGCCTACGAAAGAAACCGACATGGGCTTTCTATCGTCAGTAATGCGATTATCCTGCGAGCACCCTTCTATCAATATAAAAACATCGATAGTTATGAGGGCGTCCATCGCTAGATAATGCTGCATGTCCCGAGTTAAGGGTAAGCTCCACGCCTGTCCGAAGTTACCAGGCGCGTTCGGATCAATATACATGTCAAAAAAGAATTCTGCCAAGCGCTTTAACGAGTGTGATTGCGCTTTAATGCGTAAACGACGAGTAAATGTTCTCGCCAACGGCTGAATGTCAATAAAATTTGCAATAAATGGGTCTTTCCAGTGCAGTTTATTGCAAATTTCTGCATCCGGAATTGCTACAATTTCCTCGAAGGTTGGCCCGTAGACATGGAAATACGCAAGTCGATCTTGCGTTGGATCGTAACAAACCATATAAACGTTAGGTAAGCGCGTTTCAAGCAACTGGTGAAGCCCGAACGGAGGTTGCGGAAACTTCGCTAGATCCCAACAGAACACATGGCCAGTCGCGCTCGCAACTTGGACGTAGCGTACGAATGGGCCATGGAGGTCCTGGTAAGTGGGACATAGTTGCTGAAAACGCAGGTCCCAGGTCTTATAATGCCTGCCCTTTCTGTCATTCACAAATTCAGAGTCGTAGCCTAGAAATAAAGTGCCATTAGTCATATTCGATGGCTGAATTAACGCCAAAATGGCGCCAAACGACGTCTGGTCGTTGGAGACTATGACGGTGGGTAGAAGTCTATTCTTTGGTACGCGAGGGGTTACCAAAGGACTTCTACCAAGCCGATTCTCCCACCAGAGTTGTTGGTCGTTTATACGCTTTCTGTGATTTGCGATTTTATGTGTTGCTTTATGCTTTACCCATTTTGCGGTAAGTGATTTGAGACCGCCAACACGACGATTATCGTGTTGCGGCAGCGGGTCGGGTACGACCAAACCCCGCTCTAAAGCCATACTGGTCAACGCCGAACGAAACTCATCTAGGGACGCGGTGCCACGCCCCTCGAATTTGCATTGACGACCAGCTGCCTCCAACAATGCCTCCTTGCTGGGGGTACCTTGTGCAGCCATGGGTCTGCAAAAGGAAAACATTAGATAATGGTACGACATGTGCTGTTTTAGAACCATTTAATAAACGTACAGGCGCGCAGTCCTTAGCTTTTTGTTCCCTGCCCGGTAAATCCTCAAAACTTATGACAACTGCCGGGGCAAGAGGGCGATGGTAACTTTACCAACACAAAATCGCCAGGGACATACGCGTGTTTTTCCACAATTAAGTCAGAATAAGGTAATTTAGGTTCAGGCAAAAGTCTATTCCTGTGAACGTGATGAATAATGAGAGGGTTATGTGTGACATATGCGATTTTCGCGGTTTCAGGCATAGGTAAGTCAATAATCCGGTATGGACCAACACGCTTGGGTGATAGTTTACCGATTTCAGGTTGAATGACTGAAGTATTATTGAGATAGACTATATCCGAGAGATTAAAATTTGTGTGCGTTAATAAGCTTTGTCATATTGCGATTTTTGCTGCTTACGCGCTTGAGATAAATTTTGAGACGCGATTTCATGCAGATCCTGCAAAGTCAGCTTTAAATCAATGACGTATTTTTCTGCAACAGATGGTAAATTCGGATTTATCACGAAATCATTTATGAGTAAAGTGTCAAGAGGAAATGCTGGTTCACGACCATAAAGCATTTCAAAAGGAGATATATTAGTTGATGATTGTGAGTCATGCGGTATGCAAATAATGCGAAGGGTAAAAATTGTTCCCAATCATACTGTGATCGCGCACTCAGCTTAGACAAACCATCAATCAATGTACGATTATAACGTTCCACCAACCCATCACACTGGGGGTGATATGGGGTTGTAAATATTTTTTGAACGTTTAATAGTTTACAAACTTCAGAAATAAGGGTAGATGTAAAATTTGACCCCTGATCTGTCAAAAATTTCTTTGGGACTCCATAACGTGGTATAATTTCTCTTAGTAATAGATTTGCAATAGTTGTTGCTTTTATATCAGAAACAGCAAAAGCTTCCACGTATTTTGTAAAATAATCCATAAAAACTACTATTTGGTCATTTCCAGAGCGAGATCATGCATATGCAAGCAATCGCACGCAATGAGTTCAAAGGGCGCGGATACTTCGATTGGTTGCAACGGAACGGATGTGGAATTTACGCACTACGTTGTAAGCACACATCACAATTCCTACACCACGCGATTACATCATTTTCCATATGCGGCCACCAATAACGCATTTTGTATGGCGGGCAAGATTTGGCGCGATGAAAAATGAGCCCCGAAATAGAGTCATGAAATTGCTAATATGAAGCGACGCAAAGATTTGGGTATGACGATTTGATGAACGACAGTTGGTGAACGCTTAGGTTGAAAACGACAAAAAAGTACATCGTTTACGAGAAAAAATTTGTCGATATTTTTTCGTTGTTAAGTCATTCAATTTTACGCGAATTTTATGCAATTCGTCATCTGCACGTTGCTCAGCAAGTAAAACGCGCAGGTGTTAGCATTTCAGCTTTTTCTGCATCGGTAAGTAATAAGCGTTCGCAAAATGTAGGTGGTTTAGAATTAATAGGATCGGTTTGCGCACTAGGATTATTATTTTGTGCGTTTGGATGATTAATTGGCGCAGTAGGCGCATTATTGCACAATCGGTCAGGTGGAAACGATTCATCATCTGACTCAGAATCTTCGGATTCTAAATTTGCGATGTTAACGATATTTTTTGCGCTCTACTTTATATTTGCGTTCTGCATGATCATATTTAGGATGACATGAAAGAAGATCAGCTGCGCAGTTATATGCACCAGGAATGTAAACGATATCGTATTCGTATTCCTGTAATTTAAGACCCTAACGGTCTTAATCGACTTGATGGGTCTTTAACATTTACTAGCCAGGTTAACGCTTGATGATCAGTTTCGACAATGAATTTTTTACCGTAGTCATAATGTCGATAATGCTTTGATGGCCCACACTACCGCTAGCGCTTCTTTTTCTGAAGTAGCATAATTACATTCAGCAGAATTTAGCACGCGCCTAGCGTAGCTAAGAATAAAACGACTTTTGGATGGTAAATGCTTTTGCGTCAAAATAGCACCTAACGCATAGTTACTTGCGTCAGTTGTTAAAATAAATTGGTGCTCATGATCGAATTTTGGTAATTGCAAAATAGGTGGAGATGTTAATGCTTTCTTCAGAAGCTCAAAAGCGGTTTGGTGCTCAGCCTTCCAGCAAAATTCGACATCTTTACGAAGAAGATGGAATAGCGGTTTAGCGATTTTAGCGAGATCTTTAACGAATTTCTTAAACCATTGGACTAAGCCAAGAAATTTCTGCACGGATTTAACGGTTTTTGGTACGGGAAACGAGATTAAATCTGCGACTTTAGACATATCGGGAGCAATGCCCATTGCACTGATGCTGTGGCCAAGAAATTTCACCTTCAAGTGCAGCAAGATGGCATTTATCAGGCTTGACACGTAAGTTTGCCTTTTTAAGAGCAATGAAGACATTTTCAAGATCTTTTAAATGTTCTTCGAAAGTACGTGAAAAAATAATTATGTCATCGATGTAAACGAGACAAGATTTCCAATTTAGACCTGCGAGCACAAGCTCCATTAGTCTTTGAAAATCTGTGGGCGCATTCTTTAAACCAAAAGGTAAAACTTCAAATTCGTAATGACCAACAGGACATATAAATGCTGTTTTTTCGCGAGATTTATTATCGAGTGGAATTTGCCAATATCCAGATTTCAAGTCTAGTGTGCTAAAATATGCAGCACTGCCTAAAGTATCGAAATAATCGTCTAATTGTGGAAGAGGGTAAACTTGCGTTTTAGTGACGTCATTTAACCGTCGATAATCGACGACTGGCCTAAGGGAACCGTCCTTTTTCCAATGAGAAATAATGGACTTGCCCATGGGCTAGTTGTAGGTCGAATAATTTTATCCGCAAGCATTTCATTTATAATTTTCTGCATGGATTCCCTTCTAGAATGTTCAACACGATAAGTTTTTCCAACAACGGGTGGATTATCCCCTGTGTCAATATGATGTTTCATCAAGGGGGTACGACCGAGAGGTTCATTTTTAATGCAAAAATTGAGTCGTATTTTAAGCAAAGTTCACGAATTTGTTGCTGCTGTCTAGAATTAACGGGCGGAGCCGTTTAAAGCTTTATTTATTGATGCAAAAAGTTCTGTGTCCTATCATCAAAGGATGAAACATGTGACACGACTTCGGCATCAGTGGTTAAAGAACCTATTATTTCACCAGAGTCAATGCGAATTGGTGCTTTAGAGATGTTACAGACGCGAACAGGTATTAGAGGTTTGTGAAGCATCGACTATAGACGGAGCAACAAAAGTGGAAGTTTTTTCCATAAAATCTGGACTTGGTTCGAATAATGCGAAATCAAAATTGCAAGAACCGTGACTTATATAGCCAGGTGTAATTAATTCATGAGTTTTAGGTTGTATAATAACAGGCTCAGGTAACGAAACATGCACACACACAACACCAGAGGTGGTTGCGTTGGGTTTCGCTGAAATTGCAATTTTTCGTGAGATGAAAGTAAATTAATCTTTATGCCGTTTATAAAGCACAACGCTCAATAGGATTAACCCACATGAGTGCGGATTCGCAAAAAATAATATCCTAAGAGCATGTCTTCCGGCAAGTGATCAATTATAGCTACTGAGGTAGAAATAGATTGTTCCACGATTGTTAAAGTCATATTTACTTTATAGCGAACAACTGCAGTAATTTCGCCTACACCATGTACGACTTGTGAAACTTGCTTAGGTGGTAAATTAAAACCAAGACGTAAGAATGCTGATGTGGTCATCATGGTGACCTGTGAACCCGTGTCTATCAGAGCAGGCACGTCAACGCCATGAACTTTAACGAGAATAGTGGGTAAATTTGTCCCAGCATGACTTACGATAGGAATATTAGGATCGAAAGTCTTAGATGGAGATAGATTAATTTTTTCGTAAGTTGCAAGACGACGTTGTAGACGTTCGTACTTCAAGAAATTCTTGCGACGCGAAGAAATTAGGACGTGCGCTAGATTCTGCTCGTTCCCAGTAACCGTGTTCACATCACGAGGAGATGTAAGGGTTGGCTGCGGTGGGGGTATATTCAAGGCGGGTTGGTTGTCTGCAGTATATGTGACATACGGGCGATTGAAATTATTATCGCTGCGATAATTAGAGTTATAGTATGTCCCACGCTGTTCATTAGGAAATTGCACAAAAGGTGTATTTTGGCGCGATTGATTATTATAACGATTATCGTAACGCGGAATTTTGATAATTAGCACGCGAATTTTGGTAATGATCATTACGATTTTGCCGAAAATTTGATTGTGATTGCTTTGATTCAAAGCGATTATCATTATTCGCATAGTTAGATGAACCATGTTGACTAGAGTTACGATATCATGATTGAGATTGATGCCTATTCTGCGAATTCGAACGCTGATGGCGAACGATTTCTGCCTACAAAAAAGAACGCGATTGGCTGCAATTGCGCGCCATATTATTAGTATTCCGCTCAGCTTGATTAAAATTAGCATTATTAGACGTTTCTTGCCTTTGACGTGTGAAACATTCCTCATAAATGTGACCTATGCGCTTGCAAAGGTACAATATTTGCGAGAAGAATTTTCTGGTTTCTCAGCACGCGATGAGCGATGAAACGTTCGATGACGTGAACGATTTGACTATTTTGGTTAGATGCGCGAGGAGTATCTTTAGGTACTACGCTGCCTACTGGAGCAGCTGTTACCAATAACTAGGCGTTACTGCCTTTTTATCCTCAAATTCTTTATTAGCAAATTCAGCGCTAAGCGCATTGTCCAAAAATTCAGCTAATGATGCTCTAGGTTTTTTATGATATGCCTCTTTCGAAATGTGTGGTAATAAACCTTGTTTTAGTTGATGTCGCATTAAATTATTAAAATGTGGCGAGTCAACTTCAAGATAGGATCCGACTTAATTAACTCTTCGCGAAGCGAGAGATAATAAGCTTTAACCGATTTGTTAGGCTGCTGTTTGTGTGACAAAAAACGATTAAAGAGCGCACCGGTGTCCATAGGACAAAATTCGGTTATTAGCGCATAGTTGCGAATTTTAAACGATCAGCCTTGTCAATATCATAGGTATTGGCAAGCGATTTAAATTCTGCAAAATATGCCTTTATAGTCAAAAATTTTTTATTTGCAATTGCAAATTGCATCTGCTGCAAAATGGTCCGCGATTCAAGGAATCAGCGAGACGTGAATCACCACGCGAGCTTTCAGATGAAGAACCTGAACTATGCCTATGACGTCGTCTGCGCGATCGAGATTTGCGACGCGAGCGACGACTGCGCGGCGATCATAACTATTAGATGAGCTGTCGTCAGAAAATTTGACATGTTTTTTCCTACTAGACAATTCAGATTGAGGAGCAGATTCATTTGCAAATTTGCAGATTCATTATTAATACCAGATAAATTTATCTCACTCGGCTGCATTTCGATATTAGATGAATGCAAGATAGGATTATTAGGTATTTCCACATTTATAGGATTAGGTACATAATTATTGGCTAAGATTTCTCCTTGAGGTGGATAATACTGCAGCGGTGGTGGATTTAGCTGCTGCTGCGACCTGCAATAGAAGGATTAGGTACAAAGGAAGGCGCATTAAGATTTAATGGCAGCAAAGGCCGAGATCGCGACGTCTGCGAAATCGATACCGACGGCTGCGAAATTGTAGGTATATTCTCCGAAAAACCCGAGTTTTGCACTGCTTGCAAACCCGTGTTTACAGGATTCTGTGACAAATTACATATTTCCTCGCGCGCGGTTCATACAATCTTGAGAGATATTTTCTGGAACAGTTTCCGAAGGTGAGCGTGAATTCGATGCTCTGTTGCTAGTAGACAACAGTGAAGATGCCCTATGCGTACTTTGCGCACGAGTCGCACTTTGCGCATTGAATTCAGAAAAATTTGCGCTATCGATTGAGTGGTTAACTTGCTCAGATACATTAGTTTCTATGCGATTCAGAACTGGCTGGGGTTTAAGCATAGTGCTTTAGCTCCGAACACAGTTTACGCATTTCATCCGCATTTTCCTTTTTATCCTGATTGACGTGCGTAGAAAGATCCGAAAATTGCAAATGAATAGCTTGTAGTGCTTTCAAAATAAGATCATTAGTCACATTAGCATTAGCACGTCTTCTGTCGGCATTCATGCTGCGACTATGATTACTTTCTACGTCAGAATCGTGAATTTCGCGCTCCGAACTGGTTTCAGGATTATTTGCCATGTTAATGGTAGTCGTATTATCGATCATTGTGTGACTTGATGAATTGTCAATAAACTGGTTTCAGGATTATTTGCCGCAGCACGGTAGTCATATTATCAATCATTGTATGATTTTGATGAATTGTCAATATTAGGTCTGATCTAGTGTTAGTAAAGATTGATTAATGCGAGATCGCATGGTACTCAATGATACTCCATCTTCAGACTGTGTATTACTCGCATGTAGTGACGCGCTTAATTTATCATTATTCGCCTTACTCTCGTTACATCTCTCGTAATTATGTCATTGGCTTCAAGAGAATTACACGCGCTATTAGAGTCAACAGGCGTGTAGGTAATTGGCGAGCTGAAGTAGGTGGCATAGAAGGTTTTTTCAATTTAGTGGGCAGTGTCCGCAAAACCTTTTTTCCTGCCATTTTTAGGTAACAAAAATGTCGAAAAATGTGACTTTGGGTAAAATAAATTTCAGTACGTCGAAATTTTTCCCAAAATAAATGTTTCGAATTTGGCCTTTTTTGTCGATCCGAAAAACAGGCTTTTCCACGCAAATAGTACTTCCTTACGTGAAGTAAGATATACCTGACGTGAAATGATCAAAAGCAGATAGGACTAAGCCTAAAGCTGCTAAAGAACGCAAAATACGTGGTTAAAAACAGTCAGGTAAGAAGCTAAATGACGGAAATTCGTCGCCAGTTGAGAAAATGATGGAATTGCTTCGAGGGTCGATGTTTATGTGAAAAATGCGAGCGTGAGAGCTGCCTTCATCGATAGAGATCCGACGGAAATAGAAAAATAGCTGGCGGGTTTACTAATTTATACACAAAATTTTAATTAATGGACGCTACTTAAATTGCACACTGCCACGATCATGGTCGATACAACAACAAAAGGTGAACAAAATGTTACACATTTTTAGATAGCCAAAATGCTAATTTTTGGATCGAAAAATAATTTTACGATGATTGATCAGCTCGCTGTAGCTAACAGCCTAAAGGAGGGAACGTCCAATGTAAATGTAGCTGCCCTGTATCTACAAGAGCGATAAGCACACGTGGCGAGGCTGACATTTGCCTTCGAGATTTACCTAGGTAGGTAGGTACTAAGTTCATTAGTGCTGGCCCCGACTGCGGCTGGCTCTGATGGCTTTGATCTCAACTTTTAGACCTTACGGCTTTGATCCCCTCAGCTCCTGACATTGCTGGCTGCTTCTTGTACCAGGTGATCTCAGCAGCTACGCCCTAAGACCTAAGGCTACCTACCTAGTCTTGGAATTTGCCGCAGAGTCAGTTGACCTATCTCAAGCTCAAGTTGTTATTCAACTTATTTTCAATCAGTGCCTGATCAGAAATGTTTTTGGTTCCTAATTTGTGTAGCACGCTGAACAATGAAAACAACACCAACGAGCTCTATGCTGATCAATCATCTTTAAAGATTAAATAATATTTTTGATCAATTTTTGGCTTGAGAGATAAAGTATGATTTCCGAGTAAAAAATAAACTATCATACGGAATTTACCTATCAGTCCACTAGATGGTGAAATCCTCAACGTAGGGATGGTGGCCGACCTAACCCTCGGTATAACCAAATCACTGGGTAGGTTTTTCATTTTAATTGACGCAGAATTCACGGCCTATAGCCGGACAACAAAATACGCAAAAGAAAAACAATAATGTACAGTCGAACAACCAGCCAACGCAAAACCAAACATTCCAAACTACAACGTTACATTCACTGGCCTCAAGTGGCCATTGACAGTAAATTAAAGAACGATCAATTTAACGTAATACTGAATCACTTTTATTTCAGATCGAAAGTTCTTTGATTCACGTAAGCGGTATGCATTAAATAATTACTATTATCATACACTTAGCTCTATGCTACTGACAAGTATCTAAATGTTTTTTATTATTGAAAATTTGGAGAAATAATGGGAAGACCGAAGGCATCGCCCACAGTGCACTATCATAGATAGCGACGGTAGTATTGGCCATGTGCTATGGCTATCGTGAACTGCTAGGGCAAGTTCGCTCACTGTAAAATCAGTAGTTACAAAGCTGTCGGCTGGAATCGAGTCCGGGTTGCTTTGACGACAAGTGGTGGTTTTACCAATTGCGTATGCGGGAGTTCGCGACGTTTCTTTTACATCTCTGTTTAAGGTGTCAATGAGATAAGTTGAATGCGCAATTTTTGTCTGTAAGTTAATTAATCTGCTGTAAGACGAGAATAAATTATGCCGCAAAATCTTGTATTGAAAAAACCGTTCTTCACTTCGTAGCTACAGTGAGATCTAGCAACTTACAGTAAAATAAGGAAGAATGTTGGCCGTAACCTCCAAAACATTTACTGAAATAGCTCTGGGATAACGAAACAGACAGACGAAAAATTAACGCCTTTTCGTAGTCGATTCATATTCATTCTTGAATTGTAATCCATGCACAGGGCTTCATGAAGTGAACTATATACATATGTGTGGGTATCTCCAATGGTTTGACTTAAAAACGTGCAGAGGTCGAAAACATAGTAAGGTAGTATGTATTTAAGTTCGTTTCACTTAATTGCAGTAGATGATACAGATTGCGATTATAGTGATTGATTTGATATTTAATTATCGTTTCGGCTCAATGTCGATGAAATTGTTTAAACATATGTATGCATGGTGCGCGCGCGGTGCAAACTCGGAATACCATGCCATTAACTGAGCGACTTAGAAGTTAACCTGAGCGACATTGAATTATAAAAAATAGTTAAGCCTATGATTTATGCCTACATAAGTGTAAAGTGCAGGGGAAGAACCCAACCCGTAAGCTATAGTCTGTTTATTTATTCGTGAGCTTTTTTCAGTGAATTTTTTTGAAGGCAACAGTATGCATTACTAGGTGATTCACTGTAACTTGACAGAAAATTTGAGTCGGGGCGAGTGGCCGCCATTCTTTTCATTTTTAATGCACTTAACCGTCCAAGACTTAATTCCAAGAATCTAAACAGTGCTGTGACATATACAGTGAGTGCGCTAAGCAAAATTTTGCAGCAGGAAGAACCCGTGTTGCTTCGACGATAATCAGACAAAAGTCAATACGCTAAGCGGAAGTTTTCAGCAATAAGGCTATAGTCCGTTTCATTTAACTTTGAGGTTTTTAAAAAGTGTAAAGTGCTTACAAAAGTGGTTTAAACTAAAAGTATAGTTGTGATATTCTACAGTATATCGAGTTATGATGAGACGCTTGCTATTACAACTGCATCACTACATCAAAAGCTTAAACCACTTTTGTAGCCTAATTAATGCAGATTAAATTCAAAAGAAGACCGCAAAGTTAAATGAAACAGACTATAGTCTATTGCTTTTAACGGTCGATTCTATGACAAGCTGATTGCGCAATTCCATCTGCTTGTTGCATGATCCGCTGAATACGAGAATAAATTATGCTGTAAGAAATTTAATTGAGAAACCCTCCTCCTATGTATGCATACAGTAATTTCTAAATGACTCACAGTAATCAGGAACGATTGAATCACTGTAGCCCGAGAAGATTTGATGAAAAAAGCTGTCGGATAAACGAAAAAGACTGCAAGTTTATGCTATACTGTAAAGTGAGAAGGGACCGTTTTCTAAGCCTACCTCAGACTAAAGTCTGTTTGATGAGTTCGTTCATAAATTTTTTAAGAAATTTGATCGACAGTTAGCCGAGGGGCATTCGTGCATTTTGACCTGAACACTGCACAAAAGACTTGACAATCATCGTACCTACACATACATGCTAGGGGGTTTGGGGTATGCACCCCCAGAAGTTAAAAACCCCTCCCAGAAATCAAAATACCCCCCAGTAAAATAATAACAGAAAGTCATCTATATGAAAAAATAATAGAATAAATTTAAAAATAAAAAAAATAAAACAAAATAAAAAATAAATAAATAAATAAATAAATAAATAAATAAATAAAAGGTAAATAAATTAGGCATGCTGTTAGTATAAAAGAAACAAAAAGACGCGAGAAATAGTATATACACAAGTACATAAAAATCACACAAAATTATATTATGAGAAATTACGGGTTTTACGAGGTGCAAGAGTTCAAGTGAAACGAGAGAAGTAAGCAGGAGTTATACAGAATAAATACACAAAAAACGTGAAAAATATAAACAGGCGAGGTCATCAGAGAGGAAATCCAGGCTGCTACAGTTTCGTGCCTTAATCCTCTGACTGTCACTGCAACTGGCGGCACCAGTCTAGGCGCCAGACCGTTTCATCGTTGAAAAAAAAAATAAAAATAAAAAATAAAATAAAAAATAATAAAAATAAATAAATAAATAATAAAATAAAAATAAAAAAGGGAAAATTAATCAATTGAATAAAGAAATAAACGAATTAACATTATAGATACTATAAATATTATGATATATAAAAGAAACATTAATAGAGAATATATAAATAATTAAAAATAAATGGAATAATAAATAAACAATTCGTAAACCTACACGTGAAATACTGCCGTAACTGGCCTGTTCAATCACGTGAGGAACACAATGAGTAAATAGATAGCGAGAGCAGGACAGGAATAGAAAATCTACATCGATGTGCCCGAATACTATGAATACTATAATAATAAAAATAACATCAATAATAAAAAAGAATATTCTAAAAAGAAAGAAAATAAATTAAAAAAAAATCATCGTAAACCTACACATGAAATACTGCGTCGTACCTGGCCTGTTCAATCATGTGAGGAAATACAATGAGTGAACAAAAAGCGAGAGCTAAGGCGGAAAAAATAAAAATGTGGGATTGACGGGAACATGCCGACGCAACTACATACTCATATGATTAGCGTACTCTAATGAAAACCGAAGCTACTTACTAATACGGATGTAGTTATGAAGCGCGTCTGGGAATGTGACGGGAGCAGTGCAAACGCGAAGAAAAAATTCAAAATGTCGTTATTGGAAAATTTAAAGTATTGTTGACGTATAATTTTAACATATTGGCTTTGTTTACAGTTTGGGTGAAGCTACTTATTCATGCGCATAATGCTGGAAGCAGCGTCCTAACAGCGATGATAAAATCAAAAACGGTCTTAAACAGTTTTGAATATAAGAATGTGCTGGAAAATCAGAAAGGTCGCTGTTGAAAAATTTTAAGTATTTTTGGCGCATGTAAAGTTTTTTTGCTTTCTTAGCAATTTTTGATGCCATTGGATAGTGCTTGATGAGAAACGTCGAGGTAACAGGTGTTTTTCTGTCATTCGACCATTCTTAAGACCATTTTTTGACGTTTGAAAATTTTTTCACCCCCCCAGAAATTTTTTCAGCTCCTCCCCAGAATTTCGGTGCTGCCCACCTATGATTGTACCTATATCCTTAAGTTATCCTCAATATTATTTATTAAAAAATATAATTGCTTCAAAGCGATATTAAAGGTATGTATTAATCTTAGGTAGCGCGTTAGCACGTACCTATAATATACTTGGGTACCCCTAACACCTGTGCACCCCCCTACAGCTGCTATAACGGGACACTTCGGGAAGGTGCGGTTTTTTTAAAGGAAAAAAGATAATAAAAATTGGCTGTCGGTGTTTTTGCTTTTTCTTGAAACTCAAAACCGACTGTGTAAAGAAGGTGTAAAGTTTTAGGTAACGTTATAACAGGACAAATTTTGGGCCTTTTTTGTCACGGTATGTGAACAACTGAGTATTGATGACTCGAACAATTAAACAGCATAGGATTATAGAGGGATGGATTTTACAGGACAGAATTTTTTTGTTTTTTGAAATTCGCATTAGTTCGAATGGCAGTGTAAAGAGTGCGAAATTCAAAGGGAAAAGCACGTTTTGGTCGAGTTTTCAACCTGCTTATGTCTGATACTAACTCCGGCTATGAGTTTTATAAAATGTTTTTTGACAGAAATATAGAGTGGATCAATGAGTTATATTCTGCATATAAGCAAAGTCTTATACGCTCTATGGTGAGTTGGATCCTTGGGGTTTAAAGTTTACACTCTAGTGGATGGTGTAAAAAACGGATTTTAAGTAAGATTTCTCTGCCAAATTTTTCCGCTTATGAGTCAGTGTACTAAAGACAGCGCTATTAAAGTGTTTTAGCTACACATCGCAGCAAACCGCATTTTAAAAAACGCACATTGAGTTATTTATGGGGGTGTAAAGTTCGAAATCAGAGGTAAAAAATGGGCGAAAAAACACGTTTTTTCCGAATTTTGATTAATAAATCATACCAAATAATTTTTGCAACAGAATTTTTGCACACAGGAATGTACTACGATTTAGAAGCTACAAACTGTACCAAACCGAATTTCTTTAAACTCAATGGGGAGTTCGTACGGAATTTTAAAGTTTACAGTGTTTTAAATGATGGAAAATACGTTTTTGTTGCGTTTCTTGTTCGCCACTTTCTCCGTCCAGAAGTCAGGATAAGTGCGATAGAATAGAAATAAAGTGCTTTATATCGGGTATGTCAAAGCAAATTGTCTATACATCAAATATTTAGCAAGTGTAAAGTCAAAAATTTAGTGTTTAAATGCGTTTCTGTCTTGTTTTTTCTGCCTGCTTCTCCGGTTATGAGTCAGGGACACGATTATCAAGTCTAGAAATGGACCAGGAACCAAATTTGATATGGCAGTCTGGCGCATATGTTTACACTCTGCTGTGTTGTAAAGTAGTTTACACCTATTGTTAGTTTGCCCATAGAACATTATGGAGACTTAATTTTTTTCATAAATATTAATCGCGGGCTATCGGAACAATATCAAAAATGAATCTGACCAAAATCTTCTTTACACTAGGTGTTTTCATGAAGTTTACACTACATATGTATTTATCTTTCATGGAGCATTCCAGAAACCTAATTTTTTCCTGAAGTCTATAAATTTCCAAAGAATCAAATGTGAGACGTCACGTAGGCGCGTTTGTTTACATCCAACAGTGATGTAAAGTAGTTTACACTCATTGTTTATTTGTCCTCAGACCATTGTATTCCTAGACATTATCATAGGTAGCCTGATAGCGCTACCTATAATATACTTGGCCATCCTTTTTCTTATATGTTTATCACATCGAAAGGTGAAATTTGTGTCCCCCTTCACAGGAACAGCGGCACACCACCTGGGAGGTGCGGCTTTTTTTAATCGATGGATAATTAAAAAATTCGATGCCCGTGTTTTTTTCTTTTGTTTACACTCAATACCGAGTCAGCAATGAGCGTGTGTAAAGTGTAAATCAAATATCAAATAATTTGCGGAGGGCCAATTTTTTTTAATGTTGCCCCCAGCTGTAGATTACGAATCTGACCTTTAAAATTTCTTTACAGTCAATGGTTGTTGCACAAAAAGTGTAAAGTATACGCGTTTTTTACTTTGCGTGTCCTTCAGCTTATCTAACTCAATTTTGGTTTCTTGCAGTCCAATCGGTATTATAATGCAGAGAGTTGCAAAATCTCAAAACCGATTTTTTTTCTTTCGTATAACGCAATATTTGATCTGTGATTGAGCTAGTGTAAAGGGTTCGAGACGAAAAACGATATCTCTTCAACTACTCCGCTAAGTAGGCGGAACATGCTGATTATGCTTAAAAGCTGCCCTGACCTTAGTGTTACAGATCCCAGTTTATTTGTTTCTATACACCCAATATTGCGGTATTAGCACAAGTGTAAAGCCTACACCGAGAAGCATTTTTGCGCCTAGAGCGTCGTGGAGGATGAATTTTTTGAAATGTTTTTCGTAAAGTCAGAATAACGAATCTGACCTTTAAACTTTTCTACAGCCAGTGCTTGTTGAGGTATGAAGAGGTGAACTTTGAATTATATATACATCTATTTTCTAATGCCGATAGATAAGTCCGCATTGCATATTTTTGATCAGATTTTTCGTATTTGAGAGGTTTTTGACTCGTCTTTAATAAATAATTATTTTTATCATCATAAACGCACTATTCTTAAACATCATTAGAATGATGAATATCTTTCAAATGGGATAATCAAGCTGAAATCTGCTGATATGTCGAGTTGGCGCAGTGGTTGACAACTCCGTTCTCGGATGCGGTATTAAACAAAGAATGGTGGGTTCGAATCTTCTCTGAATGTCGCTGACTTTTTCATTTTTTCAATTCTTCTGGCAAAACCATGTACTTCATTTGACCATATATCTATTTAGGTTCTGCAGATAACACTTTTTTGTGTTTTGGAATTTCGCCTCAGTTGTCGAATGGGAGTGTAAAGAGTGCGAAATCTGGGGCGAAAAGACACATTTTGGCCGAGTTTTCGACATGTTTATGTCTGCCAACAACTCCGCTTATGAGTTTTAGGAAATTTTCTCTGACAGAAATGTACTACGGATCAAGGGGTTGGTTTTGGTGCTTACCAGCAAACTTTTCTACAATCAATACGCAGTTAGTACCAGGGTTTTAAACTTTACACCTAGTGAGTAAAAACAGATTTTTTTCCAAGATTTCTCTGCCAAAAGTTAGGATTAATTGAATAAAATAGAAATAAAGTAACTTCTAATGGCTACACGTCGAAGCAAGCTGCGTTCAAAACGTATTATTGAGTTGTTTATGGGGTGTAAAGTTCGAAATCTGAGGTGTAAAGTGGGGCGAAAACAGGTTTTTTCGTATTTTGATTGATAAATCATATCAAATATTTTGCGGAACATAAGTTTGGCACATACAAACCTACTACAATCAAAGGCAACAGACTGGCCCGAACCAAATTTATTTACATTCAATGGGTGTTAGGTTCAGATTTTAAAGCTTAAGCAATGTGGTGGACAGTGGAAAATACGTGTTTGTGCATTTTTTGTCCGCCACTTTCTCTGTTCAGAAGTCGGGCGAGGTCGAATAGGATAAAAATATAGTAAAATTTAGTTTTTTTTCTACCTAAAATCAGAATTGGGAATCTGACTGTTAGTATTCTCTACACCTAGTAGTTGTGTAAAGTTTGCACTATTCATTTGTTGTTAATATGTAGTTTATACTACAAATTTATTTTACTTCCAAATCTAAGCCTTAGTGTCTCTTACACTTGATATTTGCGTGAAGTTCTTGAATTTTTGCCGAAAAACTTTGTTTTTTAATTTACCAACATCCCACCTTTTCAATTTTCTTAAAGTTTAAAATCGTTTACAAATTCTCTTCATAATTTAATGGTAGGTTCAAACTTTGAGTTTCTTGGTTTACAACTCTCGCTTAGCAAGCTCATTTTTCAATACTTTTTCATAGTGATCAATCACAAGCTAGTTCAGAATTGGCGGACGGCCCTTATTTTATTACTCGGGTTAAATAATCCAAGTGACTATTTCGATTATTTTCTTTATCGCAAATTCAAAACACCCAAATTTCAATTTAAAATCATAAAAATTATTTCATAATTTTTATGTAAGATGACTGCTGGTTGAGAGCTCTTTTTTGTTGTTTTCATTGTTCATTGTGCCTGGGAGCAACCAGAAAAGAAATAGTTTTTCGCCATAGGATTTCTGGCGAAAACAAGTTAACAAAGCTTTTTGCGTTAATTATTATTTTGGTCCAAAATAGGTCAACTGACCTAGGGCAAAATTCCGGGGCTACTTAATTACTACTGCATTAGGTTTTTAGGGCATAACTGCCAATAGCTCCATAAGTACGGACGAATTTAGGCTCTTCGAGGAGTTTGATACCGTAGTTATTGAGGGTCGTGTGGTTATCCAGCGTTTCGCCCTAGCAACCTGACCAGTGCTATGTAGCCAGGTACTTAAGTAAGTCCCGTAGGCACGTTGCGTATGTCGTTTCCAAGTTAATTTAAATGTGGAACGACCCTTTAACTTACAGGACTGTTTAGAATGTAACATATATTTACTATAGCTAATTAAACAGTAAACTTTATACTTCCGACAATCAAGAGCATATCTGACTCAGTTTTAAATTCTATGCAGTCTCGATTGATTTCAAAAGGTAGACGGTTATAAAATCTAGGGAGTCTTTTTTTAAAACAATATTTTTTAAATTTAGAGGGAATTAATTTATGTTAAGAACATTAATGTTTTCCGCGTTCTTGGACTGCTGTCATTATTGTGGTATGTTACTGTATGTGTTTGCTGACTGATGCACTGAAATCATGCTAATTAAAAGTACGGTACTAGCAAAAGAAAAATGCTCCGATGGAACAAAAAAGATGAATATACTTGGAATTGTGGATTATTAAGGATGTAAAAGGAGGGGACTAGGGAGAATCTACCTAAAGTCGCAAAATCTGCTAAAAATCACACTTTCTCTAAGCAACGCAAAAAATCGAAGTATATTCTGCGGCCTCTAAAAAAGTTTCGTTTTTAAATAATTTTCAAAATTTCAGATAATATACGAAATCTATAATATTTCTTTTTTTTAAATTGCTGGCAAGTAGCAACACTGACTAGCTTCGTATCCTGATTGAATGAAAACTAAGTGGTATTGTATTTAAAGTTGTTTCATTTTGCTATGAGCATTATAGCAAGCAAAGCAGGGGCTGATTGATTAGTGCACACAATCGTTACGGGTATGCTAGTGTACCTACATTTAGTCTGTTTCAAGTCAACTCACGCGTTTCCTACTGTTTTGAACCAACAATTCTTGCAATTGTTTTGGATGCATCGATGTTTGCTATTTCATTCAATTGGCTTAGAAAGACTGTTACTTGATATCATTTCCCATAGCTGCTGCATAAGCTAACGTGCTGCTTTTTCAATCATTTTTATGGTTAAATATTTATTCTGATGTGTTAACCGCAGAATATACTTCGATTTTTCGCGTTGCTTAGAGAAAGTGTGATTTTTAGCAGATTTTGCGACTTTAGGTAGATTCTCCCTAGTCCCCTCCTTTTACATCCTTAATAATCCACAATTCCAAGTATATTCATCTTTTTTGTTCAATCGGAGCATTTTTCTTTGCTAGTAATAATATAGCTGATGTCATATTATCCTCTCAGTGTAGCATGCACATCAAAGCAATGCAATGATGTACTAGTTACTGTATCTTTCCGCTTCTGCAAAGCGCTTAAATGCAGGCTTGCCGAGTGTCTGAAAACTGCAGTCAGTGTTGCACACACATGGGCGTGGGGGTTGGGGGTATGCACCCTTCAGAAGTTGAAATACCCCACCCCCAGAAATCAAAATATCCCCCCCAGAATTCAAATTTTGAAATTTTTTTTGCTTTTTTAACGATTTTTTTATGCCATTGGATAGTGCTCGATGAAAAACGTCGAAAAACGGTGTTTTTTCGCCATACGACTACTTTTAAGACCATTTTTTGACCTTTGGAAATTTTTTCAACCCCAGAATTTTGGTGCTGCTTACCTATGGTGCTGCACAAAACATAGGATATGCAGCATGCGTATTCAATTTTATACAATAGTCTATTCCATTCTAAACGGCTTATTTTCGCTTTACCGCTTATTACTGTAGCCGAACATTGTACGGCTTAGTTTGGTATGACAGTCTGTCAGATGCGCCACATAATAAACGAAGTATATTAAACCTCAATACGAAGTATTTAAAGCATCCAGCTATTACAAAAGCATAATTGAAGAAGGGGTTTGTGCAGTAAAAATCTATTCCATTAATAAGACTTCAGCAAAAAAAACAGTATAACATTGTTAGGTTCACAGTTTTTATCACATACTCATTTGAGTTTTTGTATGCAAGTTACATAGTTTGCGCAATAAATAATAAATGTGATTTTTTACTGTAGATGTCCGTGCAAATAGACCGAGGGCTATTGGCACGGCCGTGCCAATAGCCAGTGCCGTTTATAACCATAGCCAATCGACTAAAGCTGGTTAATTTCGTTAAAGATTGCAAGGTATTCGTAATGCTTTGCATTGGTTTACCAGCTGATTAGGCTTAGGCTTAGTATCATGGATTGACCGCAATCGTTGGTAGCCAGCGTTTAAAATGAGCCCGAGTGATGGGATGCGACGAGTGGAGCGAGCGACGCTGAGTTGCATCCCATTACTTAGGCTTATTTAAAACGCTGGCACCAACATTTTGGTCAGTCACATGAATCTACTGAAAAAATCCGAGGACTGCCTTATTTGATTCCGACTTGACTTAAATCAAACCAGATAGGTGGCAGCTTTCACCGGATACTTCTTGACTTATATGTACTTATAATGTGGCTACCTTAATACATATGTGAACCAGCTATACCAATGCTGCCCGCCCCTTTTACGGATTTTTTACA
This sequence comes from Mermis nigrescens, assembly GCA_036768485.1. NCBI lineage: Eukaryota > Metazoa > Nematoda > Enoplea > Mermithida > Mermithidae > Mermis > Mermis nigrescens. Next base: position 102,755 of record JAVLUZ010000863.1, read on the forward strand.
TGATTTTCCTTTGATTTCCCCTAGCGAAAATCTTGGCTACGCCTATGGTTACTCAACTCAGCCCTGAGCTATCTAGTCCTCGATTTCTGGAAAACACATGCGGTTCTAGCGATTTCCAGGTATTTTTTGGTCAAAAAGCATTTGAAATTGCATGACACAAAATCTCATTTTCAGAAAATAATCTCAAAAACTCACAGAAAACGCAACTAAAAAATATCAAAGCTACAATAAAAACTCACGTTTTGAGATGAAACTCGGGGTTGGCAACACTGCTGACAGTAGTTCGTAATGTAAAGATGAGATTGACAACATACACGTACTAAATATGCTGCTTACATTTCAAGTAGACCGTATTTCTTCTTTTTAAAATTTGAATTTTGCACCTTGAAATTTTTAAGCAGTGGCAAAATCTTTGTGTATGTCCGTAATCCAAGCCGTCTTGCGAAAAGTATTTTTGCTATCAAAAACGGTACTTCAATGCCCCATCTGCTTTTGCAAATGGGTCGCTTCGCTCCCCACTTTTAAAAAGCGGATAAAGCTGCAACCTTGCGACCAGCATACTACAGATTTTCGACAACAGCAGCTATAGGTACTGTGTATTTTTTAAACCTAGTGCATGGGAAAATCGGCAATCAAAAGTGCTTGTTACTGTAACACCAATTTTTCGCTGCTCGACAGACGACTCGGGTTAATCCGTACCCCGTCAAGCAACGGAGAAATCGGGTATTACAGTATTGCTTATTTCAAGCATCTTGAAAAAGCAGATTACAAGTTTAATAATAAATAACAAAATATGTACTAGCAAAAGGGGCGCTTAGCTGCCTCTTTTGCTAGATCGATGTTTTCAAATAAGTCGTTTCGTTCTCCATTCGCAAAAAAAAGATAGATATGTATAAATAATGCCCAGCAAGTTTTTTAAATCACCAGTCTCACTAAAGTTTACAATTTCAGCTCAGCACATTTCTTCAATCACTTACAATGAATCATGTCATTTTGCTCATTTAATACATTTGATTGCTTGATTTTCCTGCTCATGTTTCTATTAGAGGGCATTTTAAAATGCACAAAAAGTAAATTAAAGGTTGTTCGCATTGTAAACGATCACAAAAGGTTTAACGTAAAATTAACCGTTTGAAAAGCCTTCAAACACAAAGTAGGTAGGTAGGTACTTGATGATCATTCAAAAAAGTATTATTTCATACCTTTTATATTTGTTGATCAAATCTCAGGAACCACTGCTCTAATTTTGAAAAAAGTACATGTTTTGGATGGAAAACTTTGATATTTTGCCGAAAAAAATCAAAATTTCTCATTACTTTAGCCTGCCACCTTTAAAAAATGATGAAAGTTTGCTTAGGCTCCCATTTACTCTGTACTATATGTATGTAGGTAGTAAGCTCAGTGTGTAGTAGCAAAATAGTTGCGTCTTTAGGGGGCTTTCTTGTACAATTAACGCATATAACAAGATTAGCTCGTTATTCCGGTTTGCTCAACACAAATATGTGTCATCATAGGGGCAGCCTTATTGGAAAAATAATACTTAAAGCTATAACTGTCTAACTATTTAACGTAATCTAATCATTAAGCACATTTTGAAGAGCCAAAAAAGAGCTTTCAAATGATTACTTGCTTATTTGATTTGGATAAGCAGAAAAAGTTCAATATGGCTGCCATTTTAGTTGCTGTAATGAAAAAATCGCGTTTTTCTATAAATCTTCACTGCATCAGGATAGTCGGCATTTTTTCTGTAACTATGTACATAGAAAATCTGATGTTCTTCCCAATGAGATATGTTTTAAAGTATGGAAACTTGTAGATTTTTAGATTTTGACGTTTTAAACTGGAAAACCCTACATGTTACACTGAAAACAACGCCCCTCATTGATTAGTCACGTGTGTCATAACATTCTGTAATTTCTTGTTAACCCGTTTTTTAGCTGCTTTAGGTGCCAGTGTAAGAGTCTGCAAACTGCGCAGGCCCGAGGACCCGCCACTGATCAGTGTTCGGTTGCTTTCGCAAGCCGAACCAATGAAATCTGAGTGAGTTTTATGACCAGTTGGAACATGAAACCCACAGGTTAAACGATAAATATCGATTTTCCGACTGCAACGCCGTCAATAAGACGCTGCAGCGCCGATGTGCTGCAGCCAAGGGAACGCAAATAAATGGTTCAATATATTAGCGTGCAGTGAAACCTGGTGAGCGTGATGGGCTATACCCATCGAGGCACGCCATTGGCATGGTGCCTGATGGGGAAGGACGTACCGTCAGGCGTTCGAATTGGAGTTCAGGTCGTGCAACTGGCCATAGTTACACCAGTACGAGAATTTTGATAAGTCGATTCGGAATCGGAAACAAACCCAAGGAGCAAAATTTTGGGAGTAACATTCAAGCTGTTCGTCTGAAAATAGACAAAAACCCAAAATGTTACAATATGGATAGGGTATTTTTGGGACACTGTATCTAAAAAACCAATCCGTGAATTTCCTTCAAATTCTACAGTAAAGTCAACAAGGACATTACTAAAAATTGCTTGAAATTTACTCAAAATTCAACATTCGTGAGAAATTTCATTGGAAAAACCCTTCCTTCTTATGTTGTAGCTACAGTGATCTCTAAATGACTTAAAGTAAGTAGGGAAAATAGACTTACTGTTGCCTCGGAATAGATTTGCTGAAAAAGCTCTAAGATAAATAAAAACAGACTACAGTAAACAATTTAATAAATTGGTACAACAAAAAAACATTACCGCGAGATAGAGAAAATACGGAGTGCGTGTTCTAAACAGATAAGTCACCATGGCGCTGAGAAGATGAGAAGACACAATTTCCTGGGCCTGCCTCAAGCATGTGCAAGAAGATGAATAAAATCCTATAATTGATAATAAAAAAGGAAGTGATTGAAATAAGATAAATTTTAATAGTAGTGTGAATCAATAAAAATCGATGGCAGTCAGTAATGCTCTTATAAAAATACCTTCATATATTTGAGCAATTAATAATAGCTTTTAATGAATTTCATTCTTGGCAAATTTAATATTTGCTAAAAATACAGTACCGACTAGAATATAGCAGTTCAAAAAGGGGTTAAATGCGCTGAAAATTAAAAACAGTAAAATAGAATAGAAAATATCAACTGGGAATAGAGTTTGTAATGTGTACGTGTCTATGTTGGTCCGTCACACGTCCAACTGTGCCAACGCTTTAATTATTAAACGTGGCCAACTAATATCGACTAAATAATAGGCGGCGGTCCAATAGAGATAAAACGGAATGGAGCGTAAATTCGTTGCGAACTGACTGTCTATCTTATAGCGTTACTTATATAGGTTTTTAGATAAGACAGTCATGGCGGCTGGCACGTGTCCTATTTGCTGGTTAATATGTTAATGTATGCAAATAGGCCACGTGCCGACCCGATTGGTTCGCTCGAACATGCAAATTTCGAGCGAGCCAATTTCCGATGATTGCCGACGAAAATAAATATGAAGTTGTATATGTAGCATATGTAACTTCATATATGTACAATTACATTACGCGTGTAGTGATGACGTGTTAAACAAAGCGAGCAATAATAATGCGCTCGATAATATCACTGGCCTTGCTATCAGTCTTTATCTATTTGGGCAAACACATCATCACTCCCTTCTTTATTCGAAAGCCGGCATGGACACCAACAAGCAGCAAACAACATCAAGCATGACCACAAGTGGTCAGCGATATCAAGCTCGAGCCACAATCAGGTGTATAACGTTGCGGAGGCACACCCAACGTTTTCCTGCATGAGCGTCGGTGGGCCTGCTGGGCTGGCTGGGGCGTTGCGTAATGATACTCGATTTGTGCGGGGTTGTAGGGGCGCATGGAAGCAGCGTTCCACACTTGACCATCAGACAGACGATAGGTATAGGCACCTCACACGCGAGTGACAGTCATTGGCGGCAAATAGGGCGACTGACCCTTGTGAATCATGGCCAGCGGATGTCAAACTTGCACTGTGTCCCCAATGTAGTAACGTGGTCGATGAACCGATGTTGAGTCCAAATGCATCCTGACAGGAGAGCATTGAACTAGTGAGAAATTCCGATTTGCCCTGATGCAGGCGTTCTGGACTGATGATGAAGTTAGGCGTGACCCATTTTCACCCCCTTCTTTGATTGTGACATGATGGTTGTCCTTTGTTGACCTGGGCTCAAATCCCATTCGAAGACGTTGTCCAAAAATTTTCTCCGCTGGGCTTGGTTCATCTGCTGACGCATGTTCTGCACAATATCTCGCTAATAGTTCGACCATTCCTTGCTGGAATTCATAATTCCCTGTCCCTAGAGTTTGGGCATGGAATTTGATGACACGGTTAAAGCTCTCCACTTTACCGTTCGACTGCGGGTGATAGACAGGTGTCCAATGGTGCTGAATATCTCGTTGGCTGGCTCCTGAATGTCTGGCCGGCATTGTCCGAAATCAACGTATCTGGGTTACCGTATCGAGCAAACAGATTGGTCAACCAACAAATGACAATGTTGGCCTCATGAGTCGCCACCACACCTGGGCGTAGGGGGGTTTGGGGGGTATGCACCCCCCAAAACCAAAATGCCCCCCCCCCAGAAATCAAAATACCCCCCCAGAATTCAATTTTTGAAATTTTTTTTCGTTTTTTTCGCAATTTTTTTATGCCAATGGATAGTGCTTGATGAGAAACATCAAAAAATGGTGTTTTTATCGCCATACCACCATTTTTAAGGCCATTTTTCGACCTTCAAAAAATCTTGCACCGCCCCCCCCAGAATTTTCTTGCTGCCCACGTATGGTCGCCACCAACAGAACCTCTGGGAATCCAGAGTAGTAGTCAACCACGGCCATGATGAACCTACAGCTAGAGGGTGCTGTATGGAACGGACCAGTGACATCAATTGCAATTTTCTGCCATGGACGTGTCGCAGGCGGCAATGGATCAGTTGGCACTTGTCCCTTGGGTGCGGACTTCTCAGATGCCAGACAACCACTGCATTCACGCACAAATGTCTCAATTTGCCTTGACATTCCAGGCCACCAGTATGACTCCCGCAGTTTAGCTTTTGCTCTGACAATACCAGGATGACCAACGTGTGATGCTTTCAGTAGCTTGAGTCGTAGCGCTGAGGGAACTACAACCTTGCCAGCTTTGACAAGGCAATTGCTTTCGACCTCCAGGCTGTCTCTGACTGTGTAGAAGGGCGCCATCTCTCTGTCACAGCGCTTTGGCCATCTCCCGGTTTCTACAGCATTCATCACTTTTGTGAACAGCTTGTCACATCTCATGTAGTGGGCGATTCTTGACAGTGAAAAGCCACCACTAGCTACCCCTTTGATGCTGGCGCTGCTGTTTGCTGACTGTGGCAAACGTGACAGCATGTCGGGTATGACGTTTATCCCAGGCTGGTGCTGGATGATGTGATGCTCAAACGCTGGGAACTGACCTATCCCAGGTGATGTCAGGCGAGGGAATTGCTTCACGAGTTCACCTCCTCGCTGACTGCTGCTTTGCTTTGGCAATTCTGCTTTGCCATCTTCTGACCTTGGGGCTTGCTTGCTGTGTTGAGCTGGCGTTGCTTTGCCTTTGATTGATCTGATCACTTTCTCTTTTGTGTCGATCACCAAGTTCAATGCCTCGATGACATTGATACCCCAAGTGGTTGTCTTGACTGAGTCCAAGATGGTGAGTTCGGCTTGTGTGGTCCTGCCATTATATCCGATTGTGGCCTTAAACATTGCCACAATTGCCTTTGATTCTTGACCCATCAAAGTTCGTTAGTTCCACTTGGTCACCTTCAAGCATCTTTGCCGACCAATGCTTGGCAAAAATTGACCAAGGGAGTATTGACACGGCTGCTCCAGTGTCAATCACACCACTGACATCTATGCTTTGTCCTTTGCACTTGACTGAAATGACGCATGTGTAGTCAGTCGGTGTCTGTGTTTGATGAACGGCATTAAGCGTGACTTGCTTTATGTGCCTTCTTTCTTTGGGTGAATGGCAGACCTTGGCAAAGTGACCCTTCAATCCACAGTTGTAGCATACTGCTGACGAGGCTGGGCAGTCTTTCCTCGTATGCTTGAGTGATCCACAACCCTTGCATGCTGGGTGCAGTGGACTTTTGACTTGATCTCTTGCTCCGTAACTTCGAGTTTCAGCTCGATCCCAAGAGGGAGAAACTGATTTTTCCCTGAGCTGCAACTGCTGCTTGACTCTGTGGATTGGTACTTCTTTCCTGATTGCTGCTGTAGAGGCGTCGGCGCTTTCAATAGCTTGCATCATGTGCATGTAGTTGTCAAGAGTTGCAGGCGTTGTTGTGAAAAGACGCTTCTGTACTTCAACATTGTAGCAGTTTGTAGCCAGGCAGTAGGCTAAGTCTGTGTCTGCGTTGAATGTCGAGTAGTCACAATCTGCTTGCAAGTTTCTCAATCGATTGATAAACTCAGCACATGTTTCATCTGGGGTTTGCTTGGCAGTGCGTAGCTTGTGGAACGTGACAGCTGGCAATGCCTGTTGCTCAAAAGTTTCGACGATTGCTCTGTAGAAGTCGTCGAATTTAGTCGTTGCTTTTGCAGCCATAACAGGATGATGCTCAAAACGGCGGGCAGCCTCACCACCGAGATGTGCATATAGAACATTGTTCTTATCAACGTCAGTCAGCTTGTTGTCGTCAGACAACTGTCTATTGATTAGCTCAATCAATGTATCTAGCTGTTGCTTCCACGTAGACAGCTTGCGGCACTCCGCTGCTGGATGGTCCCATAGTGGGGTTACTGGTGGCACTGGAAATCGACCGGACATGGCGGCTCAGAATGGGCAGAGCTGAGGGCAGCTCAGATTGGGCAGAGCTAAGGGCGGGCGGCAGAGCTGAGGGTGGGCGGCTCAGATTGGGCAGAGCTGAATCCTTAGTACAACTCAATAGATAGAGAGTTGTGTCCTAAACTCTATTGGGCAGAGTTTAGCCTTTTACCAAATGTTTCAGGTAAAGTCCAAGGATTCCTTCTCAACTGACAGGTTGACTAGGAATGAGCAGAGTTCCGTCTTTTCCAAAAACTTTTCTTCCAAGTTTCAGCGTCCACCAACCTCAGAACGGGCAGAGGTTCGCCTTTTACAAAAATGTTTGAGCTAAGTCCAACGTTTTCCAACCTCAGAATGGGCAGAGGTTCGCCTTTTACAAAAACGTTTGAGCTAAGTCCAACGTTTTCCAACCTCTGAATGGGCAGAGGTTCGCCTTTTGTCCAATTTTCCGGTCAAAGTAGCATTGATCAACCTCAGATCGGGCAGAGGTCCGCCTTTTGCAAACGATTTTGATCCAAGTCGAAGCGTTCCAACCTCAAAATGGGCAGAGGTTCACCACCAGCAATCCAGCGTCCAACCAACAATCAAATCGCATCGTTCGTCGACGTTCTGCGCCAATTAACGTGTACGTACTACGTCGGTCCGTCACACGTCCAACTGCGCCAACGCTTTAATTATTAAACGTGGCCAACTAATATCGGCTAAATAATAGGCGGCGGTCCAATAGAGAGAAAACGGAACGGAGCGTAAATTTGTTGCGAACTGACTGTCTATCTTATAGCGTTGTTTATATAGGTTTTTAGATAAGACAGTCATGGCGGTTGGCACGTGTCCTATTTGCTGGTTAATATGTTAATGTATGCAAATAGGCCACGCGCCGACCCGATTGGTTCGCTCGAACATGCAAATTTCGAGCGAGCCAATTTCTGATGATTGCCGACGGAAATAAATATGAAGTTGTATATGTAGTATATGTAACTTCATATATGTACAATTACATTACGCGTGTAGTGATGACGTGTTAAACAAAGCGAGCAATAATAATGCGCTCGATAATATCACTGGCCTTGCTATCAGTCTTTATCTATTCGGGCAACCACATCAGTTTGTCCTAGGTTTAAATGGTTATAATAACTCATTTTCTAATAGTTGTGAATCATGACATTTAAAGATAGGAAGCTATTCATACCATATCTCGCAACAAATTTCTCCATTCATTCTTAGCATTCCACCTTATAAGTTGTATGAAACGAAATCTTCAATGTAAACAACAAAAAAACAAGAGGATATGAGACAAGTGATATATGCAATGGGTACGAGGAGAGGTTCGGACTACTGGAATCCGAAAAACCCGCTGAAATCCAGCAAATTTTTCTTAGCCTTTTTGGTGACTTTTGATGCTAAAATCAAAATTCGAAAAATGATGTTGCCCCTACTAACTAATTTCCCGACGCTTTTCCCTCCTAAAATTTTTTTCGATTCCCTCTAAATAATTTTGGGAGAGCTTTCGTATGGGAAGTAACCATACCTGGGCGTGAGGGGTATGCAGCACCGAAATTCTCGGGGGGGGGGTGAAAAATTTTCAAAGGTCAAAAAATGGTCTTAAAATTGGTCGTATGGCGAAAAAACACCATTTTTCGACGTTTCTCATCGAGCACGATCCAATGGCTTGGGTGGTGCATACCCCCTATACGCCCCATGCCCACGTGTGGTACGCACCCTCCAGACACCAAAATACTCCCCTCCCACCACCCCAGAAACCAAAATAGCCCCAGAATTCAATTTTTGAAATTTTTTTTGTTTTTTTCGCAATATTTGGATGCCAATGGATAGTGCTCGTTGAGAAACGTTGAAAAATGGTGTTTTCCGCCATACCACCATTTTTAAGGCCATTTTTTGACCTTTGAAAAGTCTTTCGACCCCCTATCTCCCCCACTAGGATTTAGCTGCCGCCCACCTTGGTAATAACAGACTCCTATCCGAAGTAATTTGGATTTGAAATTGAAATTTCGATTGCCTTTTTGAATATAAAGCGAATATCAGCTTTTTAAGGGGTTAATAAGATTTTCTTTGTTTTCTTTGTTTATAATTCAATGACTTTTACTGTTTTTATACTGCTTCCAAGCGGGGCAAATGATACTCATTTATCCAAAACCTGTCCACTTTTCCCAGCCTGTAACAGCAAAAGCGCTATATTTTATTATCAATCACTACATATTCAATGCTTTATTATTTTTATTTTCCTTCGTATTTCATCGGCTATACAAGTTCCGTCAAAAGTTTTCCCACAGTTTCTCGGATCATAATGAAAAACTTGACATTTTTCATTTTTTCCTTCCAAAGGATTGTTAACTAGAGCACATTGCATTACAAATAAATGTTGACGACCATCATCCTTACTATCTCGACTACACTTTTGAACTTTTGAGAAACAACTCAAAAATGTTTAAATAATTTTCACGAATAATGGTCTAGTTAAGGAGTCTGATCAAAAAATTATATCAATGCATTCCAATTTTTTTGCGTGTTGATGCAATTTAAGTTCCCAATTTAACCATAGAGAAGCGTGGAAACTTTGAATATTCGTTTGAATCAAAATCTTTTGACTAAAAGCGCTATTACACGCGATAGCAAAGCGTCATTCAAATCGAAATTGCCTATCTGCGAAACAGTTTAAGAATGACCTTTAGGTAAATTTGTGCCAACACTCAAAGATGTTGAGTGTGAACGCAACAATATAGATACGTATATAAGTAGCCTTTCCCTGTTAAAAATTATGTGTTTTTGGAATACACCATCTTGACCAAAATTTGCAGATACGTGTTTAATAAATCGTGCAGTCGGAAGAATTCATTATTTAGAATTAGGGATACTTTGTTTTGCGCTTTATTATGTTGAATCTCAATAGAAGATAGAACATTTTCTGGGGAAAAAATAAGGCAAATGGGACAAAATAATAATAAAAATAAGAGCTAAAGTGTAAAAATCTTGATTTAAAAAACAAATTGTAGATACGTTATCGGTTAATGGCTGTAGGCCAAGAATTTTACATTACACACACAAACATGAACACAAACACACACATGCAAGCATGCACGCGCGCGCTCACACACATACACACACATACACAGAAAAGTTAGAGTCGCTCAACAAGCGCTCTGCCAAACATTCTTGGTTGACATTATAGAAAATTTAATGTTGGTCTTACTTGATTGAACAAAAGTAACGCGCAAAACATCAGCAGACGGGTTGAAGTCTTTTACAACAACTGACCTAAGGGAGCAAGCATGACAATAGTACCGCGACAATGGAGGACGCAGCAAGGCCGATCTGGGAGTCAGCTGACTTGAGGGTAGTCAACTAACGAGCTTTTTGGGCTGAATTGACGTCAAAAGCTGGTATCAATGCTAAAATAAGATTAAAACCATTAGTATTTTGACCGATTTCAAGCACTTGAAATAATTTTGATTTTCAATCGTTTTTTGACATTAACTCTCTCCCGTTTTTTGAAAAAATTTACATTCTAGTACTTTGTTGGCCTATACCCCCTAAACCCCGCTACGTGAATCTGGACCCCGAACACCCTGAGCCTTCTGACCGCCACTGTGGCCTACTATTGTCCACTTTCTAACAATAACCTAGTATTTTTTGAATCGATATTCCGATTTTCCCAAGAAATTCCAGGACTGTATCTCAAATGCTTCGGGAAAACTGAAATTCTGAATGCTAATCAAAATCGTTTTTGAATCTGACGTTGTGTAGCAATTATATGTCATTCTAGATCATTAAGCCTGAAAGCTAGCATTTGTTTTCCAGTGACAAAATCTCAGGAGGGTCATGCTGCGCGACTGCCAGAAATGATACTCGTACATTTTAATGATGTAGCACAAACGCATGACACGTGAATAAACGATATTATATGCTCAATTTTCAAAAATTTAGTTTTTTCCATGTATAAGTTCCAAAATTTGTTATTAACATGCAAAATAATGCTTATCCACCGTTTTACAACGACTCTAATACAAAATTCTATCTGCTAGAGGCTCTTAAAAATTTCAAAATTTCGGCATTTTCGAGGAAAAAATAAGTGAATTTTTTCAACATAATTCGGAATTCGAGTCGAAGCTCAGGAACACTAAAGGATAGACAAAAGGATGTTTAATGACTTAAAACTATAGATTTATCTACCTATTTGTTAACCGAAAGCAATACAAATAGAGCATTGAAGTTAACATTGTAGCATTTCAGGCAGTTTAAAGAAATTTAATCGAATTTGTGCTAAAAAATTGGAGAAATTATAATTGAAAAATTATTTTTATTCTTAAGTAATAGTCTCATCTTCTTTGTTTCATTGGAGCATTTTTCTTTGCTAGTACCCTGCTTATAATTAGCATGATTTGGGTAAATCACCCAGTAAACACATACGTTAACGTGCCACAATAATGACAGCGGTCCAAGAATGCGGATGACAATATTCTTCTGAACTTCAGAATTATCATTTTTGAATAAAACGACGGTACCTTACTTAAACAGATCAAAGGTTTTCAGCATAAATTTTACGCAAATATTGGGTGAAAACATCACTTACACTCAGATTCGTAATTCTGACGTTACATGAAACATTTAGAGAGAAAATTAAAATTAAGATTCTGCAAAGCTCTGAAATCAAATTTAATTTTCAGTGTAATAACGACTGGGTGTATAGAAAACATACAGTCAAATTCGTAATCCTGACCTTACGGACATAATATGGAAAAAATTAACGTTTTGCAACGCCCTGGATGTTAGATAAATTTGTAGTGTAAACTACACATTGACATAAATGAATTGTGAAAACTTTACACAACTTCTGGGTTTAGAGAAAATCAAATTCAGATTCGTAATTCTGACGTTACGTAGGACATTTAAAAAAAATAAAGCTTCTGCAAGGCACTAAAACTAAAGTCAATTGGCGGTGTAAAGTTCACACAACCACAGAGTGTAAAGAAGATTTCAGTCGGATTCGTAATTCTAATATTAATCTGATATTACGATCAACATTTACGGAAAAATCAGGCCTTCCAAATAGCCTGAAGACAAATAAATATTAGATGTTGAGCACTTTGCAACACTACTAAGAGTAAACAAACGCGACCATCAAGCGAATCACGTTTGATTTCTGGTGCAATTTTAGATTTGAGATCATGCTCAGACTCATAATCGGAGAACTTGGTAGAAAATACAAGACAGAAACACGTTCAGCACACTTAATTTTTGACTTTTTACATCTCACAAAAGCTAAATATTGATGTAAACAAACGCTATTCGCTGTGACGTGTCCCCCTCAAAAAGTACATTATTCTTATTCTACTCGGTCTATCCCGACTTCTAAACGAAAAACGTGCCGAACAAAACAAAAACGGACAAAAACATATCTTCCACCATCCAACACACTGCAACCTTTACAAATCTGAACTTCATTCTCCACTGAGTGTACAGAAATTCGGTTTAAACCAATTTGTAGCTATTAACTGCAGTACGTTTGTATGTGCAAAACTTCTGTTCTGCAAAATATTTGAGATATTTACCAAACAAAATTGAGGAAAAAACGTGTTTTACCGCCCATTTTAACATTTACGGAAAATTTAAAACAAGGTTAAATATTGCGTTTTTCAAATGCAATTTGCTGCGACGTGTATCATTGGAAAAATACTTTATTCCTACCTTATTGAATTCATCCCGGTTTATGAGCTTAAATGTTGCAGAAAAATCTTAGACAAAATCTGATTTGTACACCACTAACTAGAGTGTTAGGTTTAAACCTCCGGCACTAACTCCGTATTGGGTGAACACAAATTTGATGGTAAGCAGAGAATAGACCGTGAGCCGTAGTTATTTCTATCAGAGAATAATTTCTTGGGACTCCTAACCGCAGTTGATGGCAGACATAAACAAGTCAAAAACTCGATCCAAATCAGTTTTCACCCCTGACTTTCACACTATAGACTTTGTTACTTTGTTAGAAAATTTTTATAAACTTTACAATAGAAAAGTACATATTCATAAACTTTGCAAGAAAAATTCATATTTATAGACACAATCAAACGCTTCAACGCATCAAAGCGTGTTTAGCCTAAGCCCATGTCGGAGTGGTAGCAAGAGCGGACCACTGCTTATTAATATTGTAGGGGGCGTGTTGGGAGGCTCCCCCTCCCCCAGGAGCCGAGTAGCCATAGTTTAGCTATGAATACAATAGTATGTACTTTACACCTATGCTCACTTTAATCCTAGTTTACAACTTAAGCCTAAGCTGACACTGAGCCAATTTTGACCTTTCCACTACTCAACTAAGTCCTATCCTTAAGCACTGCCTACCCTTAACCGTTTGCCCATTTTGACCCTTCCACTCCTCAACTATGTCCTATCCTTAAGCACTGCCTATCCTTAACCGTTGCGCCCTGACCCCTACCCCAGGGAGCAAGACTCCGCCTCCTCGCCTAAGCTTAATGTGAGAGTCTCACCAGGTGGGCAGCAATTTTTTGAGCTCAATTTTGTATCTTCCTGAAGATAACAAATGCAAAATATTATCTCGCGACAGTTTTTTCGCAGAAAAAGAATATAATAGGTATTATAGATCGTTATTTCGATTGAATCAATGACGCGAAGTGCCTAAAATTTGATTATTTTAACGTTGTAGATGTGTTAGTATTTAATTATTTTATTAATTTATTTTCTGAACACGTTAGCAATTTTATTATTAATATTTGTAAACTTCGCAAGAACTAACTTGAGCCATACCTACAGGAGGTGCAAACTCCGTGAATTTCTTAAAATAATGAGTCATACTAGTTAGCAAGACAACACAACATTTTAGGAACGCCAAAAATTGCGCCCACCGGAATAGTTTTGCTTATTAAATATTTTTTAAACTTATGACTTCCAAATTTAATGCAAAAAAAGTATTTGACACGAGTCCGAAAAATTCGAGAAAATCGGGTCTGAGTCCGGATCTTCAACTTTCAAAACTTCGGGTCCGGGTCCAGAAAAATCGTGGGGTAGTGCCGGGTCCGAGTCCGTGGAACCGGTCTCTCCCTAGAAACCTATATTTAGTGCAGTTCACACACATTAGAGACTTAAGTATTTACCTTTCTCTTCAGGCACTTGCGTTTTACTTCCTCATTGGATCGAACGATTAAAGTAAATGCGATTCGATTCCTTTAGACTAATATCGAAATATTTTCACTAAATTATGTGCGTGCCATAATTTGGAATGCAGGTGGTTTAATTGCTCGTCTCAAGTTTATTACTTGTATTTTAAATTTTGCTGCTAGGAGCATGTCTTTCTGGCGCCAGCTCAAATTTCTGTTGCACAAAAATTATTTGATTCTGAATACGATGCAGAAGGTATATAAATATCATAGGTAGCGCGTTAGCGCGTACCTATAATATACTTGGGTACCCCCAACACCTGGGCACCCCCTACAGCTATAACGGGACACTTCTGGAAGGTGCGGTTTTTTTTAAAAGAAAGATAATAAAAAATTCGCTGCCCGTGTTTTTTTGTTTTTCTTTGAAACTTCAAAATTGACTGTGTAAAGAAGGTGTAAAAGTTTTTGTGTAACGTTATAACATAGGACAAATTTTGGGACCTTTTTACTGCGGCATGTGGACAACTGAGTATTGATGACTCGAAGGATTGAACAGAATAGGATAATAGAGGGATGAATTCTACAGATGACACTTTTTTTGTTTTTTGAAATTCGCATTATTTATCGAACGGCAGTGTAAAGAGTGCGAAAATCTGGGGGTGAAAAAGCACTTTTTGGTCGAGTTTTCAACCTTCCTATGTCCGATACTAACTCCGGTTATGAGGTTTTTAAAATGTTTTCTGACAGAAATGTAGAGCGGATCAAGGGCTACATTCTGCATATAAGCAAAGTCTTCTATGCTCTATGGTGAGTTAGATCCTGGGGTTTAAAGTTTACACTCTAGTGGATGGTGTAAAAAAACGGATTTTAACTAAGATTTCTCTGCCAAATTTTTCCGCTTATGAGTCAGTGCAAATCGAAGACAGCATTAATAAAGTGCCTCACAGGGGCTAAACATCGCAGCAAACCGCATTTAAAAAACGCAATATTGAGTTATTTATCGGGGTGTAAAGTTCGAAATCAGAGGTAAAAAATGGGCTAAAAAACACGTTTTTTCCGAAGTTTGATTGATAAATCATGCCAAATAATTTTTGCAACAGAATTTTGGCACACAGGAATGTACTACGATTTAAAAGCTACAAATTGTACCAAACCGAATTTCTTTAAACTCAATGGGGAGTTCGGTACGGAATTTTAAAGTTTACAGTGTTCTAAATGATGGAAAATACGTTTTTGTTGCGTTTTTTGTTCGCCACTTTCTCCGTCCAGAAGTCGGGATAAGTCTAATAGAATAAAATAAAGTGCTTTATATCGGGTGCATGTCAAAGCAAATTGTCTATACATTAATATTTAGCGAGTGTAAAGTCAAAAATTTGGAGTTTTAAATGCGTTTCTGTCTTGTTTTTTCTGCCTGCTTCTCCGGTTACGAGTCAGGGACACGTTTATCAAGTCTAGAAATGGACCAGGAATCAAATTTGATATGCCAGTCTGGCGCATATGTTTACACTCTACGGTGTTGTAAAGTAGTTTACACCAATTGTTAGTTTGCCCATAGAACATTATGTAGACTTAATTTTTTCATAAATATTAATCGTAATATCGGAACAATATCAAAATTACGAATCTGACTAAAATCTTCTTTACACTAGGTGTTTACATGAAGTTTACACTACATATATATTTATCTTCGTTTTTGAGCATTCCTGAAACCTAATTTTTTCTTGGAGCCTAGAAGTTTTCAAAGGATCAAATGTGAGACGTCACGTAGGCGCGTTTGTTTACATCCAACAGTGATGTAAAGTAGTTTACATTCATTGTTTATATGTCCTCAGACCATTGTAGAGACATAATTTTTTCATGAATGTTGATCATAATATCCGAGTAATTTTTTACACAGCATGTTAGCCTTTGTTCTTAGAGCATTGCAAAAATCGAAATTTTTTCCTGAGATATAAAAATTTACAGGGAATGAAATATATACGTCAATTGGGCGCGCTTGCTTACACTCAGCAGTATTGCAAAGTGGTTTAAACCTAATGTTTATTGTCTTTAAAACATTATGGAGACTCATTTTTCCATAAATGTTGAAAGAAATATCGGAGCAATATCAAAATTACGAATCCGACTAAAATATTCTTTACGCTATGTGTTTGTGTAAAGTTTACGTTACGTGTTAACCCTAATTCGATAGACTTGCAGAGACTTTGTAACTGAAGTCAAGAAATTTTCAAGGATTCATATGTGAGACATCAATTAAGTGAGTTTGTTTACCCTCAAAAGTAATCTAAAGTGATTTAAAAATTATGTTCAAGTGTCCTTAGATCATTGAAGAGATGCAATTTTGTCTTAAATGGGTTGCATTAAAGTTAAATCTTTCTTAGCCGTGTTTATAATATGTTTCACAAAATCTTGCACATGGGGAGCTATCGTTTAATTGATGTAAATTGCCTGCAAAAGTGGTTTAAAATGAACCAGCAATCACACTACTGTGCACAGAAGTCGACAAAGATATACAGCTTTATTGTAATCATGTACATTAATAAGCCGTAAACTGTTAGTATTCTCTACACCTAGTAGTTGTGTAAAGTTTGCACTATTCATATGTTGTTAATATGTAGTCTATACTACAAATTTATTTTACTACCAAATCAAAGCGTTAGTGTTCCTTACATTTGATATTTGCGTGAAGTTTTTGAATTTTTGCCGAAAATCTTTGCCTTCTAATTTACCAACATCCCGCCTTTTTCATTTTCTTGAAGTTTAAAATCTTTCATAATTCTCTCATAATTTAATGGTAGGTTTTAACTTTAAGTTTCTCTTGGTTTACAACTCTCGCTTAGCAAGCTCATTTTTCAAAACTTTTTCATAGTGATCAGATTAGTTGCTTTTAGTTTGGAATTGGTGGACGGTCGTTATTTTATTACTCGGCTTAAATAAACCAAGTGACTATCTTTTGATTATTTTCTTCATCGCAAATTCAAACACCCAATTTTCAATTTGAAAATTGACCCAATTTTCAATTTGAAAATTGATCCAATTTTCAATTTGAAAATTGAAAATTGGGTGTTTTCAATTTCAAAAGTCACAACACATTGTGCTTGTGTATTGATTGAGTGAGGATTTGCAATGTGAATTCGTTGGTTAAATTTTTGTGATTGATTATAAGTGAACTGCACATTAAGAAGAAATAACTTAATGCAGTTTTAATTTGAAAATGGATGGTGTCAATAAGGTTGTTTTGTTTAAAGAGGATAATGCTGATGTTAAGAACAATATTGTTTTCCGCGTTCTTGGACTGTTGTCATTATTGTGGCATGTTACTGATTGTGTTTACTGACTGATGTACTGAAATCACGCTAATTAAAAGAAGTGTACTAGCAAAGAAAAATGCTCCGATGGAACAAAAAAGATGAATATACTTGGAATTGTGGATTATTATGGATGTAAAAGGAGGGGACTAAGAAAAATCTACCTAAAGTCGGAAAATCTGCTAAAAATCACACTTTCTCTAAGCAACGCAAAAAATCGATGTATATTCTGCGGCCTCTAAAAAAGTGTCTTTTTTAAATAATGTTCGAAGTTTCAGATAAGAGTGTATAAACGAAATCTATCAAGGTTACTTTTTTAAATTGCTGGCACCTGATTGATAGAAAACTAAGAGGTATTGTATTTAAAGTTGTTTTGTTTTATGAGCATTATAGCAAGCAAAGCAGGAGCCGATTGATTAGTGCACACAATCGTTTCGGCATGCTAGTGTATCTACATTAAGTCTGTTTCAAGTCAACTTACGTGTTTCCTACTGTTTTTAACCAACCATGTCTTCAATTGTCTTCGATGTTTGCTATTTCATTCAATTGGCTTGGAAGACTGTTAGTTTACTTAATATCATTTCCCATAGCTACTGCATAGCTAACGTGCTGCTGTTTCAATCATTGTTATGGTTGAATATTTATTTTAATCTGTTGGCCGCAGAATATACATCGATTTTTTGCGTTGCTTAGAGAAAGTGTGATTTTTAGCAGATTTTCCGACTTTAGGTAGATTTTTCCTAGTCCCCTCCTTTTACATCCATAATAATCCACAATTCCAAGTATATTCATCTTTTTTGTTCCATCGGAGCATTTTTCTTTGCTAGTATATATATATATATATATATTGTCTGAATTTTTCCGTCTTGTAATCGAATGAAGGCTTGCAATCAATGTGCAATTTATTTCAAAAATGGGCGGTTTTCGAAATTTTTTGGCCGTTGATCTTATTCATGATTTTAGTATGGGTTCGAACGTGGGATTTCAACGAATCACATCACGAATGTCACTACGTCGCGAAGGCTATGCCCAGCGCTGGTTTTTCGCCATTTATGCAGTCGTATTTGTGCTCGATCCAAATCTGTTTTCACCCCTGATTTTTACACTATAGACTTTGTAAGAAAATTTTTAAAACTTTACAATAGGAAAGTTCATATTCATAAACTTTGCAAGAAAAAATCTTATTTATAGACATAATCAAACGCTTCAACGTATCTAAGCGTGTTTAGCATAAGCCCATGTGGAGTGGTAGCAAGAGCGGACCACTGCTTATTAATATTGTAGGGGACGTGTTGGGGGCTCCCCCTCCCCCCAGGAGCCGAGTAGCCATAGTTTAGCTAAGAATACAATAGTATGTACTTTACACCTATGCTCACTTTAATCCTAGTTTACACTTAAGCCTAAGCTGACACTGTGCCAATTTTGACCTTTCCACTACTCAACTAAGTCCTATCCTTAAGCACTGCCTACCCTTAACCGTTTGCCCATTTAGACCCTTCCACTCCTCAACTATGTCCTATCCTGAAGCACAGCCTATCCTTAACCGTTGCGCCCTGACCCCTACCCCAGGGAGCAAGACTCCGCCTCCTCGCCTAAGCTTAATGTAGAGAGTCTCACCGGGTGGGCAACCATTCCCACCACTGGACCAGCGCCATACCAAATAAATCGTAGATGGCCGGTGCTCTACCAGAAAGCAGAACGCTGTGTATAACCAACGGTTGAAACATCAACCTGACGGGTTATACACAAAAAGCGTCTGCGAGTAGAGAACACTCATATAGGACTTACGTGTATGTGCACCGCACTTACACTGCCCTCCCTTGAGGAGCTCCGCATAGCGGGCAGGGGATCTCCGTGGGACCTCCATTGTAGAGTGTCTCACCCACCGGGTGGGCAGCAATTCCCACCATTGGACCAGCGCCATACCGAATAAATCGTAGATGGCCGGTGCTCTACCTGAAAGCAAAACGCTGTGTATAACCAATGGTTGAAACATCAACCTGACGAATTATACACAAAAAGCGCTCTGCGGGCAGAGAACACTCGATAGGACTTACGTGTATGTGCACCACACTTACATTAACCATAAAGTATCTTATAGCACTGCCCCCTAGGGAGCCAGATATAACTACTACTACCATATGACTACATATCTGCTGCTGAAAACTGATAAATATGACTTGCTGAAAACTGATAAATATGACACATTATACAACTAAACTTGATCACCAAAGGATTAAGTATACATAAATATGACTTCCTGGTCCTTCGACTTCCTGGTCCTTCGTGACTTCCTGGTCCTTCGTCACTTCCTGGTCCTTCGTCACTTCCTGGTCCTTCAGAAAACGGTACTGTTATGTAGTAAACATAGGACGATTTTTTCACACGTTATAACATAGCGGTACCACTGAAAGACGCGCAGGGGATTCTCTTTACTACTGCTTCTTTGTTATGAGGGGGTGGTGTAAGTGCGGTGCACATACACATACACTCATCAAACTCATGCACTGCTATTTTTCGTAGCTTCCCCATCAGCTCGTTCTGCTGTTCGGATGTGGCTAATCGTTCGTAGCTTTCCCGTCAGCTCGTTTTGCTATTCGGCTGGGGCTACTCCTTAGTAGGTTCCCGTCAGCTCGTTTCGCTCTTCGGGTGCGCCTTTACGCTTAAACCCGGCGAGATGATAATTCATCTCCGGATTGAATAGCACAAATTTTTAGGTAACCGAGCACAGGTTTGGCCTGCGCAAACAAACAAACACTGGCCAATGGCGGATCTTCGGATCTGCCCAGTTTTTAAGACTTCTCAATTACACAAGTACATTTTTTATTTTGGGGTTTTTTCGCGAAGAAATGTGTAGATAGGGGACGATAACAGATAAAATAAATTTTACTTCATGAATCGCGCTTTTGGTTCCTAAATCTACAAAAAAGCATGGCTGTTGACGGAGTTCACCGTGTTGGTCTTAGAAGGGTTGGTTTAAGGATGTAAAAGGAGGACACCACAAAAAAAGCTACTCATGCATATGCCCAAAGTCGCAAAATCTGTTAAAAATAAGACTTTCTCTAAGCAACGCGAAAAATCGAAGTATACTTTGCGGGCTCTGAAGAAATGTATCCTTCTTTAAATAATTTTCAACCCTTCAATTAAGCGTGTATAAATTTGATCTAAAATGTATTCTTTGTAAATTGTTTGGAAGTCGCAAAGCTGACTTGTTTCACATTGTGACTGATAGAAAACTATCTGCAATTGTATTTAAAATTGTTTTATTTTATTATCATGAGCATTATAGCACGCAGACCTTTCATCCAATTCCTTAGGGCAACAAATCGTTGCGGGCATGCAAACATACCTACCTGTAGTCTGTTTCACGTAAGCTTACGCATTTCCTACTGCTTTAAGCCAATAATTTGATTGTCATAAAGGCATCGACGTTTGCTATTTCATTCAATTGGCTTATAAAGTTGCCCTACTTCACTACATTTATGGTTTTTCATAGTAACTGCATAGCTAACTTTCTGCTTTTTCAGTCGTGTTTTGGTTCAATAGTTTATTTCAATTTGCAAGCCGCAGAATATACTTTAATTTTTAAGCGTTGCTTAGAGAAAATCTGATTTTTAGCAGATTTTGCCACTTTAGGCATATACATTAATAGCTTTTTACTAGTCCTTCCCTTTTACATCCTTACTAATCCACAATATAAGTTTATTCGTCTTTTCTGTAACATCGAAGCATTTTTTCCTGCTAGTTTTAATATTAGTTGGATGTCCCATCCCAATCCATCAATTAAGAAATTTGTATGGCATAATCATTAGGCAGCCGGCCGAGGCACTCTAATGTAAGATCTGCTAATCAGATACGACCTAGACGAGAAATCAGGAATTTATACATATTCTCGTTAGTCTTGATTTATAATCTGGCTTTTTCTAAACCTATCCTTTATTTTCGTTTCTAGGAATTTTTTAAGCTTTTCAAAAAAAATTTTCAGACACTTTCTGAAAATTAACACTGTGAAGAAGCTGCAGTGAATAACTTTTTCCTCATTAAAGGTCTCTATATATAGTCATTACTGAACAATATTTTAAGATTTTGAAAGGCGAAAACGCAGCAATTTTCTGTTTTTTTCGACGCCTTTTTTCAGAGAAGTTTTTTTTCCAAAAAAGCAAGGAAGTTTTTTCCACTGTTACTTAACACCTTCAGAAATAAATCAGTATTGAGTGTAGAGAAACATGCAAACTTGAACAAATGATCTTGTGTACTGACCACACGTGTGCGTGGGGGAGGGTTAGGGGTATCCACCCCTAGAAGTTGGAATATCCCCCAGAAATCAAAATACCCCCCGCCCCATAATTCAACTTTTGAAATTTTTTTGTGCTTTTTTGCGATTTTTTCGATGCCATTGGATAGTTCTCGATGAGAAATGTCGAAAAATGTTGTTTTTCGCCATACGACCACTTTTAAGACCATGCTCTAATAGCGTTTACGGCTAACTTCAGTTTAAGTCAAATGATTCCTCTTTATTTTTATATTTGCGCTGTTCCCTACTTAAAGAACACCATTATCCACATGCGTACTCGGCGATACTTTTAAAATAAAATGGCATTCCTTCGAAGGTTCTTAAATATTTAAAAGGAGTGTTTTTACCACCAACCCGTTGAGCTTCGTGAACGAGCACATTCTTTTCGACTATATTTCGAATACATAATGACGTCAAAAGCCTCATCATTTTATTCGGCACATTGATGAGCCGATTATTCCCTTGAATATAAACAAGATTGTACGGAAAGCCAGGAGGCTCAAATGATTAAAAACGTTAAACAATAGGAGAACAACGTCATTTTTCAAATTAGAGAAAGTTAACAACGTATTTTTTCAAACTTGAATCTTCATCAACGTATTTTTTCAAAGAAAGATCAACGTAATTTTTCAAAAAAATGAGCCTCCTGGTTTGAAAAAAGCGTTAAACAACTTCCAGTATATTCGCTTTACTCAGCAGATAATTGTCGATAACGACGTAAAAATTCAAATATTTGTGTATCTTAAGAGTAAAATTCTTGAAAAAGAAAAGCTAAAAATTTCAATATAGTGATCCTCTTGGTTTGAAATTTTGGGTCGTTATACTCAATTGTTTGAATTTTTACGTTAAACAAACGTATGAAAAAGAACATCGTTCTTTACAATGCATAACGTTTTTAATCATTTGAGCCCCGACAGTAACAACAATTCAAACAACATTAACGTAATTTTTCAAAACTCGTTGATTAACGTAATTTTTCAAAACTCGTTGATTAACGTAATTTTTCAAAACTCGTTGATTAACGTAATTTTTCAAAACTCGTTGATTAACGTAATTTTTCAAAACTCGTTGATTAACGTAATTTTTCAAAGGACTTTGAAGCGAAAACACTGTTGTAGACACCAATATAACCTGCTTTCCGATTGTATTATATACTGTAGCTGCTCAAAAAAGCGCAATCAATGAAAACATAAGCGCTACACTTATGCAGATTTTGCAGCGCTGTATAGGGCACTACGCAACACTAAACGGCATGCAGTGGGCTTAGAGAAATGCAGATTTAGGGTAACGGTACCTTTGGTGAGACAGGGGTGACCCTGAATGGGGTGGGTGATCCAATTATGCAACTAAAACTAAAATATCTTAGGAACCAGCGGACCGATTGAGTTGAAAAGTTTGGGTATGGAACGGATATGTATTAGCCACACACGTATGGTACCTGTATATCTCTAGGATGATTGACTCTAGATGGGTGCTTCCTGAGAAGGGGTGACCCTGAATAAACTAAAAATCAAAATGTTTTACGAAACCAGTGTTTGTACCAACTGAGCGAAAATTCCGGATTTAGAACGAGATATTTTCCAGCCATACGGTAGGTAGAGACTCAATTAGGAGTCCCTTTGAGCTGAGCAGCTTCTTTTAATTCTGTTTCGCCGACCAGACCATGCCCCAGCACCAACCGACCGTGTCATCTGGCCGACTAGAATGATTGAAGAAGCCATTTGTGCAGTGAAAACCTGATACAGTAATAAGACTTTTATCGAAAATGGGTCGTTTGGAAAGGAATAGACTATAGTAGGAATCCTTTTAAGCTGACCAGATTTTCGAAATATTTTTAGACTAAAATCACCGCATCGCCGACCGTCCCAGCTGGCCGACTAGATCCAAATTTTTGTAACAGAAGATTTATGAGCAGTAGGAATCCCTCTAAGCTGACCAGATTTTCGAAATTTTTTTGAATGACATTGTCGCATCGCCGACCGTCCCGCCTGGCCGACTAGATCCAATTTTATATAACGGAAAGCCTATAACTGGTATAGTCCCCTTTTAGCCAGCCAGCTTTTTAAAATTTTGTTTGACCGACCGTACCACATCAACGACTGTCCCACCTGGCAGACTAGACCTAATTTTATATAACAGAAAGCCTATAACTGGTATAGTCCCCTTTTAGCTAACCAGATTTTTGAAATTATGTTCGACTGACCGTACTACATCAACGACTGTCCCACCTGGCCGACCAGACCTAATTTTATATAACAGAAAGCCTATAACTGGTATAGTCCCCTTTTAGCCAACCAGATTTTTGAAATTTTGTTTGACCGACCGTACTACATCACCGACCGTCCCATCTGGCCGACTAGATTCAAATTTTTCTAATAAAAAATTAATGAGCAGTGGGAATCCCTCTAAGCCGACCAGATTTCTTAAATTTTGTTTGATGGAGTTTACCACATCACCGACCGTCCCATCTTGCCGACTAGAGTCAAATTTTTTTAATTAGAAAATTCATTAGGAGTGGGAATCACTCTAAGCTGACCAGTTCCTTTAAGCCGACCTTGGGTGTCAGCCTAGCTCAATGCATACAACATACATATATCATGTGTGTAATTCATTCTGGAAACGCGGGCATCCCTCAATGTTGGGAATGTAGCCCTTCTTTGCAAGTATCCCGGAGCCTGAGAATGGCCTCTTATGTTCCTTATACACAAGGCAAGTTCTATATAGTTAATGTTATTATTTTGTTCATAGTAGATTGAAAGCATAGGTTTTTATTTGACAAATATGACTTAAAGCCTGAGTTGATCCCAATTGTTTCTGATCTTCATTTACAGTTTGAGTCACTTTGGCTCTGTACGTCGCAATTAGAGAAAAGTTGTTTGTTTTCAATTGATAGGAATTTTGGGGGAATAAAAAAAGTGGAATAAGACGTGCTTTAAACAACGGTACATAAAATTGCATGCCAAATCTTAATGTCAAAATTAAGAAATATATCTAAAGACTTATGAGCACAAAATTTCATAATTATTTATAAAAACATTGCCAATCACTTAAAAATCGAGCTTTGAAGAAAAGCATTTAAGAATCTGGTCGGCTTAAAGGGCTTTCTTATAAAAATTTAGGTCTAGTCGGACAGATGGTACGGTCAGTGATGTGGTGTTGTCGGTCCAAAAACAAATTTAGAAATATGATATTTGGCATGGCCGGTCAAACAAAATTTTAAAAATCTGGACGGCTTCAAAGGGATTATCACTGCTCATAAATTTTCTGTTGCAAAAATTTGAATTTAGCCGGCCAGATTGGATGGTCAGTGATGTGGTATGGTCGGTCAAACAAAATTTAAAAAATCTGGTCGGCTTAAAGGATTCCCACTGCTCATGTGTTTTCTGTTGCAAAAATTTAAATTTAGTCAACCAGATGGGACGGTCAGTGATGTGGTATGGTCGGTTAAACAAAATTTCAAAAATCTAGTTGGCTAAAAGGAGATTATACCAGTTATAGGCTTTCTGTTATATAAAATTGGGTCTAGTCGGCCAGGCGGGACGGTCGGTGATGTGTTTATGTCATTCTAGAAAAATTTCGAAAATCTGATCAGCTTAGAGGGATTCCTACTGCTCATAAATTTTGTGTTACAAAAATTTGGATCTAGTCGGCTAGATGGGACGGTCGGTGATGTAGTAGGCTTCATCCAACAAAATTTCGGATATCTGGTCGGCTTAAAGGGATTCCCACTACTCATGTGTTTTCTGTTGCAAAAATTTGAATTTAGTCGACCAGATGGGACGGTCAGTGATGTGGTATGGTCGGTTAAACAAAATTTCAAAAATCTGGTTGGCTAAAAGGGGACTATACCAGTTATAGGCTTTCTGTTATATAACATTGGGTCTAGTCGGCCAGGCGGGACGGTCGGCGATGCGGCGATGTCATTCTCAAAAAATTTCGAAAATCTGGTCTGCTTAGAGGGATTCCTACTGCTCATAAATCTTCCGTTACTAAGATTTGGATCTAGTCGGCCAGGTGAGACGGTCGGCGATGTGGTGATTTTAGTCTAAAAATATTTCGAAAATCTGGTCGGCTTAAGAGGATTCCTACTATAGTCTATTCCTTTCCAAACGGCCCATTTTCGATAAAAGTCTTATTACTGTATCAGGTTTTCACTGCACAAATGGCTTCTTCAATGATTCTAGTCGGCCAGATGACACGGTTGGTCGGTGCTGGGGCATGGTCTGGTCGGCCAAACAGAATTAAAAGAAGCTGCCCTGCTCAAAGGGACTCCTAATTGAGTCTCTACCTACCGTTCCGGAATTTTCCCTCAGTTGGTACAAACACTGGTTTCGTAAAACATTTTTGATTTTTAGTTTATCCAGGGTCACCCCTTCTCAGGAAGCACCCATCTGGAGTCAATCATCCTAGAGATATACAGGTACCATACGCGTGTGGCTAGTACATATCCGTTCCATACCCAAATTTTTCAACTCAATCGGTCTGCTGGTTCCTAAGATATTTTAGTTTTAGTTGCATAACTGGATCACCCCCACATTCAGGGTCACCCCTGTCTCACCAAAGGTACCGTTACCCTAAATCAGCATTTCCCTGAGCTCACTGCATGCCGTTTAGTGTTGCGTAGTGCCCTATACAGCGCTGCAAAATCTGTATAAGTGTAGCGCTTATGTTTTCATTGATTGCGCTTGTTTGAGCAGCTACAGTATATAATACAATCGGAAAGCAGGTTATATTGGTGTCTACAACAGTGTTTTCGCTTCAAAGTCCTTTGAAAAATTACGTTAATCAACGAGTTTTGAAAAATTACGTTAATCAACGAGTTTTGAAAAATTACGTTAATCAACGAGTTTTGAAAAATTACGTTAATCAACGAGTTTTGAAAAATTATGTTAATCAACGAGTTTTGAAAAATTACGTCAATCAACGAGTTTTGAAAAATTACGTTAATCAACGAGTTTTGAAAAATTACGTTAATCAACGAGTTTTGAAAAATTACGTTAATGTTGTTTGAATTGTTGTTACTGTCGGGGCTCAAATGATTAAAAACGTTATGCATTGTAAAGAACGATGTTCTTTTTCATACGTTTGTTTAACGTAAAAATTCAAACAATTGAGTATAACGACCCAAAATTTCAAACCAAGAGGATCACTACATTGAAATTTTTAGCTTTTCTTTTTCAAGAATTTTACTGTTAAGATACACAAATATTTGAATTTTTACGTCGTTATCGACAATTATCTGCTGAGTAAAGCGAATATACTGGAAGTTGTTTAACGCTTTTTTTCAAACCAGGAGGCTCATTTTTTGAAAAATTACGTTGATCTTTCTTTGAAAAAATACGTTGATGAAGATTCAAGTTCGAAAAAATACGTTGTTAACTTTCTTTAATTTGAAAAATTACGTTGTTCTCCTATTGTTTAACGTTTTTAATCATTTGTGCCTCCTGGCTTTCCGTAAGATTGCCCTTCAGGCAATATATGTTCTTACGAAAAATGCGACAGAAATAGACTGATACTTTAAGAGAGGCAAAAGGAAATGGTCAGGCTAAGTATTAATACCGCGATCAACCTCATTCGTCTTTTTTACTCTACAGCATTAAAGCATATGATTAAAAAATTTCTTAGCCTAATATGCTTGCGTTAGTTACAGTTTCTGCCATGATGTTGACTGTAAGGATGTCTGTTGCAGTAAGTGCGGTGATAACATAATTGTAAAGATTGTGCAGTTAGAAGCCCGGTTTCAACAAAATCAGGCAAAAGCCAGGGTTAGCTTGGTTTCACTGAATTAGGCCAGGCACTTGTCAAGCTAGAGCTGGGCCTAGCGTGTTCAGCTATTAGTCTGGCTTTAATCGAACGTCAGTGTTAAAATATGCAGAGCGGGTCACCTTTATTGTCCGCAAAGTCTTAATTTTTGACCTCCACAGAAAGGTTGAAATTTAATGAAAACTTCACAAACGGCAGCTTAGTCAATAGCAAGTTGACTCAATCATATTTATTGCAAATAAAAAAGCAGGCCAACCAAGCACAACATTTATTCTTCTGCATCACTATCAAACTTATTCAAGCGCTGAAATCATCCCTTATGTCCAGCTTTGCATTCGTTCTCATTCTGTTAGGCTTCCTTGAGAGCCAATTTAATGCGGCTTCAAAGGTCAGAAGCATACGTGGGCAGCAAGAAAAATCCTGGGGGGGGGTGCAAGATTTTTTTTGAAGGTCGAAAAATGGCCTCTAAAAATGGTGGTATGGCGATAAAAACACCATTTTTCGACGTTTCTCATCAAGCACTATCCATTGGCATCAAAAAATTGCGAAAAAAACGAAAAAAATTTTCAAAAATTGAATTCTGGGGGGGTGTTTAGATTTCTGGAGGGGGTATTTTAGTTTCTGGGGGTGCATACCCCCCAAACCCCCCCCCCCACGCCCAGGTGTGGTCAGAAGTACTAGATGATAAAAACAAATAAAAAAAAACTGTATAAACTGTACAGTGTACTGTGTACAGTTAAGGCTTCATTAGGTCTCCACCATGGGAGTGGCGGCAACAAAATTCTCGGAGAGGGGATGCAATATTTTTCAAAGGTCAAAAGTATCCTTTAAAATGGTCGGTATGGCAAAAAACACCATTTTTTAAAGTTTTCTCATCGAACACCATTCATGGGCATCAAAAACATGCGGATTTTGGTTTCTCGGGGGTTGCATACCCTCAAACCTTCCCTCACGCCCAGGTGTTGTCTCCACTATCCACTGAAAACATTGCACGAAGTTTAATTCGATCAGAGATGCTCGCATCTGACTTGACTCATGAGATCGCTAATCCAATTTTGGCTTCATTCAGTTTTTTTCTATGATAGCTTTTAGCGCTTGAAGTGGACGCGTAAATCTGTAATAGTAATCCAAACCTTTAAAATTGCATTTGTTTGGTTTCCAAGTTTCAATACCTGAATGAGATTGGAAATATGTACTGTTGAATGTGAGGATTGTGCAAAAACTTGTTTTTTGTTATTGGAGACTCGATCATTATCGAAGTTTCAATTAAATTTGGACGATAATTAAATTTGTAAGGTTAGGTGGCCCTGGCCCATCCTTTTTAAACACGAAATTGAATTATTTATCAAATAATACGGATTAAAACCTGTGGCTAAGGTCAGAGAGTATAAAGCTAGATAGAAGTCGGCTCGGTAATTACTGTACTACCTCATTCGTACGTTTTTGTGTACGACTTTCTCCAATTTTCATGTTGTCCTTACTAGCCTTATCATGCTTTTGTTTTCCTTTTATTTTTCCAAGCAATACTACATAGCAAGGCTGTCTCGTGCACTTCAAACTCAAGAACTCTCGAAGCTTTTTTCATGTTCCGTTATTATAATAAATTTTTATAATTTTATATAATTCAAATCATGAGTAGCGTGTCAGCACATATACCTAAAACATACCTAAATACCTCTAATACATGTCCCCATCATAGCAAGAAGGAAATACATCTAGGGGTTATGGCTTTCTAAAAGATAGATAATAAAAAGTGGTATTCGTTTTTTCACACTCAATACTAAGTAAGTAATGAACTTGTAAAGATTTTACGTAAGATTGTAAGATGGAGGTTTTCTCAAAAGGTGACTGGTAACATGGCGTCAATTTCCTTATGCTTTCATGTCATTGTCTTATCATCTTTTTTTCTGTATTCTTTCACTTTTTGAAGCCATTCCTAAAAACTTTCGCGTGCACTTTTGTCTCCAAAAACCCCTGTAACTTTCTTTATGTTTTGATATTAAAATACATTTATATAATTTTATATAATTTAAACCATGCGTACATAGCTCATTAGCGCGTAAGTATAATATACGCGGTACCCACAACATAAGTCCTTCTTAGAACAAGAACGACAACATCTAGGAGATGCCAATTTTTAATAGATAGATAATTAAAGAAGTAGAGCTTGTTTGCTTTACACTTAATACTAGGTAAGCAAAGAGCGTGTAAAGCTTTTGCGTAACATTATAACAAATAGATTTTTTAAAACTTGACGGGTAACCCGATTTATTTAACTTAGCACTAATTTGTAGTTTGGTTATTTGAAATGTAGAAATTTAAAGAACTGCTTATATTTGTTCACTAGCAAAGAAAAATGCTCCGATAGAACAAAAAGCACAAATATACTTGAGATTACGGAAAAGATACTCTGGTAATTCTGATTTCTCGATGAATTTTAATTTTG
>JAVLUZ010000863.1:137500-140941 GCA_036768485.1 Mermis nigrescens
CAGTGAAAACAACAACAACAGAGCTCTACGCTGATCAATCATCCTTAAAAGATCAAATAATATTTTTGAATCAATTTTTGGCTTGAAAATAAATTATGATTTCCGAATAAAATAAACTATCATACGAGGCCTACCTATCAGTCCACTAGATGCAGGTGGAAGTCCTCAACGTAGGTGTGTGGTCAACCTAACCCTCGGTATAACCAAAAACCACTGGGTAGGTTTTCTCCATTTTAATTCGACGCATAGAATTCACGGCCTATAACCAGGACAACAAAATACGCAAAAGAAAAATGACAATGTACAGATTATGCAAGTCGAACGACAACGGCCAACAGAAAAGACCAAAAGCCAGACTGGACTACAACATTACGTACACTGGCCTCAAGGACCAAAACACGGTAAATTAAACAAAGATCAAGTCAACTAAAATATACTGATAAGCTTTTATCTCACAGATCAAATCGTCTATTGATTACACAAGCGGTATGCATGACACGATTACTATTTATCACACACTTAACTCTATGCTGCCGGACACATATCTAAATGTTTTTTATTATTAGAAAATTTGGGGAAATAATGGGAAAGACCAAAGGCATAGCCCACAGTGCACTATCATAGATAGCTACTAGTATTGGCTATGTTGTGGCTATCGCGAGCTGCTAAGGACAAGTTCGCCTGTCCATCTGACTCTCGCAGTTCCACTCCCCCACGTAAAGAAAAAAATTTGAAATGTAGTAGAGGAGAATTTTTGCTGGGGTTCACACCATCAACACTAGCGTCGGCGGCAGCTCTAACAACTCGGCTCTCTGGCGTTTGCAATGCCTCTACTCTGTGCATCCGCAACGCCTCATCCTGAGCAAACGTAAGAAAAACAAAAAAATAAAAGAACAAAAAAATAACAAATATCGAAATACTCGGTAACTTGGATCAACGCATGAAACCTCGTTCTGCACTCGGGAAAACTCTCGAGCAACACTCTCAATGGCACTAGGGATAGCCTATATTGTTGCCCGAGTAATGATGAACTCCGGTCTTGGACAGTTCATCCGCTCGTCCCCACCAGCCTCCTTCGGTCCCCAGGTGATGCAGAAAAATTTTGAATTGGAGCAATTTGCGGATCGGTGCATAAATTAACCCGCTTGTCCGTTAAAGAGTTAAGGTACCATAATAGTAACACCGTAGCTAATTGAGCAAAAGACAAATTGAAATACAGAATGATAAGGCGAAATTACGCTGAGCAAAATTAAAGTCACTGACGAAGTTAAAACACAAAATGTCAATGATAAAAACGAGAAAAAATGGCAATTGCTTATGCGAGATAACAAGGAAAAATACGAGCACCATCAAAGAAAAATTTTTACAACAAGAAAAAATGACAAGAGAAAAAATACACAGGAAATAAACAATACGTGAAGTCCTAGAATCCACATCAGGACGAAAAACGAAAAAAATTGACGAAAAGCTGCTGGTCGAGGTCGACGCCATCGCGGGATTCCAAAAAGTTCTGTGCTTGTCGGGCTTATCATGAAATTAATAGCGATCCTGATAATTGGCGCGCAGAGCCATGCGGTTTTCAGCGGCGACGTCTTTGGCGTTGAAAATATTCTTGATCCGATTCCGGTTTGCGACGCGTATTCAAATGCTCACGGTACTGATAGCGGCAAATTGCCTATCGCCCGTACAGATGTTTGGCGTAAGCATACATTCGTGGATCGACTGGTTGATCATCGATCACTCAAAATCGTCGTCGTCCTCGTAGACGTCCACGTGGCGGCGGCGGTATAGGTGGCGTCAGAGTGAATAATTGCTCCGGCGTAAAACTGTAAGTTTGTTCACGTGAAGGTTCGCATGGACGCTGTTGTTGTTGCGTAACAGGCCGCGGTTTTGGCAAAAGTGATTGGGTCAAGTTTAGCTGATGCTTCGTTTGCTGGTTGTTTGTTACGTTGAGCGTGACTGGTCCCATTGTTGACGTTGACGGGATTGTGACGGCCTCGATGAGTTCCGCCGGTTCAACTGTGGCGGGTGGTGGTATTCATAAGGCTGCTGCTGTCGCGAAGCGCGACCGATGACCCATCGAAGCTGGTATGCCTGAACGCTCACGCGATTCCGTAAAATGCTGCTGTTACCGCGGTTAGGTCTGCGGTCGTGTGTATTACTGTACATGTGGTTTTACTTGCGTTTGCTGTTGTGCTTGTGATTGTGAATGATGATGCGTTTGAGCATAGCGTTGCCGGGATGACTGCAGTTCTTGCTGCCTCAATCCTCTTTGGCCTAAACGCACAATTTAGCTGCAACTTCAGCCCGAGCCGGTCTTCTGACTCGTTGTTTTCCAAATTCTTTAGCCAACGCAAAGTGTGCTCGGATTTAGTATCGTAAAAACGATTCAATTTAACCTTATGCTCGTCTTCTGACATATGTCGAAAGCAAGAGAACCGGCGGCGCGTAACTTCGTCGCACGCCTTGGCATTTCCGTTGCCAAATTTTCACAATTGCGTCGCTCGATCGTCATGCATGTTCTACACATTTCAATTTGTGCCTCAAAGAAAGATCGACTTCTGGCATATCAAGGCTTGCTGCGGATCCGCTCCCATCCTGCAAGGATGCCTGCCGCCTTTCTCTACCAATTTTCTCTAATTTGCCTTGAATTCGATGTTTGAGGTAAAACACGAGATTTTTGGCGACCTCGGGAAACGATCGAATTGAGCCGGAACTTTCAAGTGGCGGGTTGGTTGCTAGCCGAATTTGCCAAATCATGTTATGTAAAACATGAGGACTTTCAATTCGTGCCGTTAAGTCCGGGAATTCCGGGAAAGCCTCACTTGGCAAACGTGTATAGGATTCACCAAGGAAAGCTACGCGCAACATGCGGCAGTAACTGCTCCGCCATGCGCCAGCCTATTCCGGGATTACCGTAGGCGTACGCAAAGAAGTGGAATTTCCTATCCAAGAATTCCAAAGACGCTGTAACGCGCATGACGTCTATTGAAGAGAAGATCGTCGTGTGTCCATACTCCGAATCATATAACGACTGCAATTCTCGGAAAGTATCGAAAATGTCGAGCCATCTGACGCGCCGATATTAAAATGGGCGCCAGGTGATCTGGCGCTGGAGACACCCTGTGCGGATATAATTCCGGGCAAATCTGATGTGCAACGCCATCAATCACCTCAGCTCGGTGCGTCAAGGTGCGGGTGCACGACCAAATACTCGAGCGGAACCTCGTACAACATCATTCCGGTTGTGATAAAGAAACCGTATGCACATGATATTGGTCTGGGTAAAATAATCGGTTAAACACGCTCAATTTGCTAATAAGCCGCGGTGCGGGCTCATGAGTCGACAGCCCAGCCAAGGGCTGTGCAATTGTAGACCACACTAAAGGACGCGAGGGAGAGTCAGTCGAAATTGCGTACTGCAAATGTATTGCGTACACT
>JAVLUZ010000864.1:0-140847 GCA_036768485.1 Mermis nigrescens
AGTATCTTTTCTAGTTTCCCGTGAATAATGAGCTTAACAGACAAATATAAAGAAATTCGTCGGGGTTTCTCAACAACTTCCGCGCACGAACAAGATTACAAATATAAACAGCTTACCAGAACCCAAACAGAATATTATGCAACTTTTCTCTGATTCCAGAATTTTTTAAAACATGATGGGCGATCGAAAGATTTAAACAGCACCGTAAGATCCGATCACAAATTACGGGGCACCTGTAGAAGCGATCCAATAAATGCCTGCAAGAAAGATAGTAGAAAGAAGTCAAACAAAACAACAATCCTGATTCTATTCAAGTCTTACTATATTATAAATTGTCCTTATTCGCATATATGTAACAGAGGGAACGGGGGATCCTCCACCCAAAGTCGGACGTCCCCCCTGAAGCCACCAGAAAATTTTTGACCCCATTTTTGGAAAAAAAACAATTTTTTTGGTCATTTTAGGCGTTTTTTGGCCGTTATTGGCCATAAATTCGGGGGTCATTTATCCCCCCCAAATTAGCCGGAACTTTCCCCACAAATTTCGAGCCGTTACATGTATGTTTATTCGTATTCATAAAATAGCCAAATACGCATTTACTGTTGAAATTTGTTGCATGAGATGCTAGGATAGGGTCCATTAGTAATTATTTCGGCATCTACTGACACCAAAGGTGTAGATACCAAATTAGAATGTATATAACGCTGATGATTCGGTTGAACAGAGGAAGAGAGACGGGGCCCTATCAGTCAAAAGATGATAGATTTATAATAAAAAAATTATTCCTAAACGATAATTATATTCCAAAAATGTGTACCAAGTCGAAATCAAATTGAGTTATAAATGCTTAGTTACGAAAATAATGGACAAGAAGTGAAAATCTGGCATGCCAAATTTTAATGCAGTTATCAGTTAAATCGTGGCTGGAGCAAGCATAATATCACGCTTTGCACATGCGCGCATGTATGCATGTACGCACATTTTGTACACATATGTTAGTCTACAATTTTCAGTTTTTTTATGAAAAGACGTTTCCCTCAATTTTCATGAAAAAGACATTCTTCAAGTTCCTAACTAAAAATTACGCAAGTCAAAGCTTTGTCGCTTTTTGAGAATTCCATGTATATTTTTTTTGAATATATGCAAGGTTTTGCAAAAATATAATAAATGACAATAATCAGTCAAAAGTAGCGCAGAGTGTGTCTTAAATATTTGCTGGCTCTTCTTTGAGAGCATAAATTCAGGGCATAATTTCTAGATATAAGAGTAGAAATGACTACTTAAACTATTTGGGAATCTGAATTTTGATGACTATGCAGCAATTACAATGATGATTATATACTTTCAAATTGACTAGAGGGAATACTTGTACACAGAAATATCATAGCAGGACCACAATCAGTTACTTTATAGAAGGACAAGATAGGAGTTGGTGAGAGGGAATGGAATTCAGAAACGGTCATACTGCAGACCTGGGCACAACATTCGTTTTAAACGATGGGGGTAACATCATGCGACCTTGATTCAGCCTATTAAATGTCTTTCATCAACATTAGAAGATATATAAAATTTCATTTCAAAGTGTATTTATTCGAAAACATGCTCTTTTCTAACCATGTTTTACATATGTGGATATTTCACTGTTACATATAATCATACATGTAAGGCTAGAAATTTCGAGTGGGGGTCCTAAGCCATTTTTAGGGGGGGGGGGTGAATGGCCTCGACTCTATGGTCAAAAACGGCACAAAAAAATTCAATTCTTTGAAAAATGGGGGATCTAAAAATTTTCTGGCTTTGGGGGGGACAAATTCATCCCCGGCTGGGGGACCCCACATTCCCCCTATTACATGTATGCATATAATTGACAATAAGCAAACGACTCTATGGAAAAATGTTTCTTTCTCAGTGAACTGAACTGGGTTAACTGAAAATTTGATTACTGATTCAGATTATTCCACAACAAACTGAGAACTTTCCCAACAGAATCTTATCTTTTCCCCAAAAATTTACCGACAGTTACCCGGTTTTTTATTTTAGGGAGGGTATATTAGTAGCTGCATCACCCCGCCTCCATATGTTCTCGTGTGAATTACTTGATCATGTCTAACAGATTATCAACAAGTTCAGCATCACAGGATGACTGTCCGAAACTAATTGCGCAAGCCGTCGAAAGCTGTAAAATCCCGTAAACTGAAATCGTACATTAAAAGTTAAGATAATAGTTCAACAACTTTTTCGACTACACATGCACGTGGGGGTTTTGGATGCTGCAACCCTATAGGCAAGAAAAAGAGAACATCGGCTGGAAAACAATAAGTTGAAATTTAAGTTCAAAACGAACAAAATTATGAAACTTTTTTAATAAGTGCTCAAAAATTGATCAGAAACTGTATATAAATCAAGGTACTATCCTCACTTCGAATATGTAGCGGCTCGAAATTTTGGGTGGGGACTCTCCGGCCAATTTTTAGGGCGGAGTGGACGACTCCAATTTTCGGCCAAAGATGGCGGAAAAACACCTAAAAATCGCCAAAAAACGCAAGTTTATGCCAATAATTGGGGGAGGGCGGGTCAAAAGTCTTTTTACTTCGTGAGAGGGCTAGGGACGTCAAACCTTGGGTAAGCAATCCCCCAAATCCCTCTTTCTCACATGTATGCTTCAGCCCCTATATATGTATGCAAGTAGTACGCGGTCGAATTTTCAAAAATAGATAAGACAAATTTAAATATAAACTACGCAACATAATAATTAAAAAACGCCGTTTTTTCAATAACGATGATTTTAATGTGAGAGCGAACACTCTCCCGATACTACCTTCTCCTTTCGCACTTCAAAAAATACGGAACTTGGATTTCTATTTTTTGAAACTTTTTCGCGTTTTTCCTTCCGACCGCTAGCATAATAATAAAAACTCTATGTTGACCAACTTTAAGCAACTGATTAATAAGTTGTATAGCTATTCCAAACTTTTTCCATACTGGCGCAAAAATCTACGCAGATAGTCGAAGCTCTAATACTACAACTGACTGCCACATATAAACTGGTGAAAATCGCAAGTTTTCAGACCAAAATTGTTAGACATTGTTTATCTCCTAACCAGAAATTCCTAAACTACATGATTTCTTAATCCTCAAGCAGCAAACTCTTCCCTCCCTAAACAATCGATAGGCACAAATGTTAAATGATAAAACAAAAAAGCCACCTATGTATGTATTAATTGACAAAAATTACTTGAGCAGAATCTAAATTTATAACCAAAACACTTACTGCATCATACTATGAATTGCTTCATAGTCACAAAATTATTCTTATCCTCGTCAATCAAACCACGTAGCGAATTAATCAAAACACCGTAAACAGAGCAATCTTTGTACGCACACAACATAGACAAGCACCGAAAAGCTTCTATTTGCATAATGTTAATAACAGAATGAGATTCATCGTGATATTCAAACGGCTCCGCTTCGTTCAGTATCTCCTCATCTTGTACTAGAAATAGAAAATTTAAAGTCAGCAGACGCAGTGAATTGTTTTAAAATGAGATCAACCTCATCAAGATCCAATCAAACATAAATGACGCATTTCGTAGGTTCGTACGTAAATTTATGATTGACAAAAATAGCGAAATATGATAAAAAGATCGCCTACAGATACATGCGGCACAGGGTCAATCCAGAGTCAAGTGACTTGACCCTGGCGGCTGCACGACCCCTCAACCCCGCAGGGCAAACCGGACCAACCCCGCAAGTGTTTTGAAAATTTACTTGAGAAAATGAGGGAAAATGAGGCAAAAACGAAGGCTGGAAAAGGATGCAAATTGTAAATTTTCTTTTGCAAGTACTTTAAATTGACCAAAAACCGTTGAATAGCGCGTCGTTTTAACGCTATTTCGGCACGTAGTACCAGCTTTTGAGGTCATTTTGACTCAAAAAAGCTCAATTTTTCACCCCTCCCCAGATCGACCATGCTCTGCATCCCGCGGGTTCCAGAGAAGTTATTTGACCCTGAAAAACCTGAGCATGCTCATGTATGACGCCAAATAGCTTACCATGAAATTCTTTTACAAAACTATCATTGTAGCTGAAAGAATCGTCGGATAAACGACCAGAAGCCTAAAAGTATACAAAAAAATATTTCACATTTCGACGTAATTTTGGAAAAAAATTAAATTTACGCAATGGCTCAGAAAAGCGACAAATTCAGGCGCAGAAGTCTGTAAGGTGCAGTTAAACGCTTCGGCCAGATGCGTCTCAAGCGACAGAGGAAAATTAAGAGATTTCAAAAATCGCAGCTTGAACTCGGCTGATGAATCAAAGGCGGGTAGAATATGATGCCACATGGTCTAATCAAAATTAAAAGGTTGTATACGTGATTGCAAAAAGAACAGCAAAAGGAAGACAAAAATGTAAAGCACCTAATTATTCGAATCGAAAACGACCCTTATTATGGCATAAACAAACACTTTCGTTTATTAATCAACAGTAACGTTATTACATTGCATCAAAAATTTTCAATGTATCAATATACTGCACGGAGGATTTCGTTACGATATTGTGCTGTACCGTAATCTGATAAATGTTCACGTATCACATGCGCTTGAGAAATAATAGGCAAACGTCTGAGAGGATTTTCAAAGAAGAACTGTTTTTAACAAAATGGCTGTGAAGAACAAGGGACTCCTGAGCGCGGAATGAATTTTGATGAGGAACATTTAATATCATTTACTTTTCTAGCTTTGAATTGTTTAAAGTTCTTTGATTCTGATTTAGCTAGTCACTCCTGATAAATTGCTATAGCACAAACATAAGTGACAGCGAAACACGAAAGTAACAGCTTACGCCATTCTAAATGACACCGGTTTACACTTTCATTTTTTGTAAAAAAACCATTTGGTGAAAAAAATTTAAATCAAAATTAACACGACCTAAAATGAAAAATATAAAAAATTGAAAAATGGGACAACTAGAAAATTATGTACTCTGGAACTGAAGGATGGGCGGAACTATTCCTACTGTTAAACTAACTTGATACAATAGAATATTCATATAGCATTGATTTTGACGCCAATCCTAATTATTCGTAAAAAGTTTACAACCTCATATTTGAAATTTTCTGAATGTTTCACGGTAATCTAGTGTTGCTTTAAAGATTATATAGGAACAAGAAAAACAGACAAGCAATTAAACTTACCTCACTGGCACGCTTCAATTCAACCAACTTGCTTCCAGAATCATCAACGAGGCCAAAAAAGAATACGTTCATGAAACGTGTCAATATTGATAAAGCTGAGGTGACCTGAAAATGGTCTTATCTTGTTTAATGGCTATGCAGAGAAACTTGCAATATTGTATTAAAGTAAATGACGACGAAGACCCGATATGCCACTTTAAACCGCGTTCGTATAATTTATATTAACGTATCTCCTTATATATCAGTACATTTGTGACTCAACAAAAACTACTGCTACCACGATCCCAAAATTCCGATCAGCTAGAAACTTTTAGTAATTCCCTGAGGTATACAGCCATGAAATTTGTCATGATTTAATTCAACATTTAGATATTTCTAAGTTATATTTTATCCTAGCCGTAAGTTTTGACTTGGAACAGATAATACATCATTACACTCAAGAAATGTTTCATTTCCATATTTCCAATATATGTATATGTACATAGCGTGAAGAGCAGGAAAGCAAGAACATGTTTTATTCTGCAAGTCTTTCTGATTACCGGAAAATTGCTCGCCAACAATTGCTCGCCCAGCAATTGCTCGCCCAGCAATTGCTCGCCCAGCAATTGCTCGCCCAGCAATTGCTCGCCAAACAATTGCTCGCCAATCACCAACAATTGGTAGTCGAACGATTACTTGCTGAGCAATTGCTCGCCAGTGAATTTATCACATGGGAACCGCTCCCTAAGCATTGTTGCTTCTCATTTATTTGAATCAGCAATTGTCATTCTATATAGAAATCATATACGCTATAAAAATGGAAGGTTCGTTAACTTCAAAAATCGACCATCCCCGGATCTTGTAATCATCTGGTCTGAACAAAATGGTTTAATTAAGTACAATTTAGTTCTGCTGTGATGTTGCATGAATTTGCCCTCATACATTTATCTATGTACAGATTGTTTCGTTTTTGGTAGGAAAGAGAGAAGAAGCAGTAGTTTCAGTTTGAAAGTATTCATTTTTAGTGTACTAAAATGATTTTTAATTCCTTTAATTTTAATTTTCAGTTTTAATGCACTCAATAAAGTCGACAGGTGCTCGCCACCGCCAGGCGATTGCTCGCCAATCACCTGTGATTAGTCGAGAAATGCATTTTTAAGTTTTTTTAATTCGTTTTATCAGTTACAAGCTGATCATTGAAGCAAAGTAATTCAAGTCGGAAATTTTTCCGATTTTCAGAACAGGTATTTGGCAGCGCAGAATTTTTTCATGTATGAGCGCAAATTTATGCTACATCACAGCAGAACTAACTTGTACTTAATTACAATCGCTCAGCAAGTAATCGTTCGGCTAGCAGTTGTTGGTGATTGGCGAGCAATTATTAGGCGAGCGATTATTCGTCGAGCAATCATTTGGCGAGCAATTGATGGGCGAGCAATTGTTGGCGAGCAATAGTTGGCGAGCAATTGCTGGACGAGCAATTGATGGGCGAGCAATTGCTGGGCGAGCAATTGCTGGGCGAGCAATTGCTGGGCGAGCAATTGCTGGGCGAGCAATTGCTGGACGAGCAATTGTTGGGCGAGCAATTGCTGGGCGAGCAATTGCTTGGCGAGCAATTTTCCGCACACGAGTCTTTCTGTACGTGAGCGCAAATCGTCTAGCGAAAATCTACAAAACGGCCTACTTCTTTCAAGTTTAGAAGAAAAATAAGTTCATTTCGAGTTTACTGAAATTTAAAAATTAAACATTTAGATAAACGTTCTTCCGGTTTGTATAGGGGCTAATGAAGTAGAGCATTCGAGTTTTTCTTCATCCGCAACCTAAACCAAAACCATATTTGGCTCGAAAAAGGTAGTTATGCACATAATTTTTAATATACTTAATGGAATGTTTTTATATATTTTCCTATTTCCAATATGCAACAGATTTTAAGAACCTTTCCATAATAAAACAAATGAGAAAGATTAAGGAATGCATACTTCACAAGACAGCAGTTTCTTGTCAGCACGTGAGACATCGCGTGCCATACGTAAGAAATTGTTCACAACGCGATCAAGCAATTTTTTAATCACGACAGGTTTGGCAGATTGTTCATTTCGATTACTTCGTGTTGACGGATGAACAGACTTTAGATTTGACGAAATACCAAATAAAGCAGACAGCTTCGCTTCTAACGATTCGCTTCTCACATTTTGATCCATAAACGATCCGTCGTATACTATCGTAGTCATAATACAAGGCTGACGCAGACAAATTTGCAACAAGACTTTACAATATTCTTCGATAGACACATTTTTTAAAAAATTTAATGAGACAGTGACATCGTCGGAAAAAGTCGTCGACAATGTACAATTAAACATCCAATCGATTAAATACAAACGAAAACGATACAAAGTCGATTCATTGTCGTTGTAGTAATCGACGAACTGAGATTGCGAAATGGAGGGGTGATCGAATCGATCGACAAATTCGAATCGGTCCAAAAAAGTCGACAGAAATTTAATACTGTTGGTCGAAGGTGCGGAAATATAGTAGCCGAAAATGAGGCACAAGTCGGTTTGGATACGTCGGTGAGGCAGTTTTAGGTCAACGGTGAGCAAAGATGATAAAAGGCGTGCAATTTGTTCCTGTCCATTTTTTACATTAATTAGGCGGATGGAAATATTGTACAGAGATGCTAAAACGTCTATCACAGCGGCATTTTTCGTATCTTTAAATTTTTCCACTAACGTGGCGGCGGCACAGATGAGCAATTTTAACGTTTCGTACCTGCAGCACAGAAGTGTAAAGAAGGATAAAGAGACCTAATCATTATTATCATTTTAATAATTATTATTACAATAACTCAAGTGTTACGCCGAGTTGAATGACTAAAAAACCAGTTTTTGAGTCAGCTTGTTCTGAAACTATGAAATGGTCGAGAAATCACAAAAAGTTAGGAGTCAAAAATGAGCCTCTTTAAAGCGCGAAACGAAGTAATGTTTTTACTATTTTTTATGCTTAGTATTCTGCATACAAAAACATGGGGGCGAGGGATATTACTCCCCTTAGCTCTGAACAACTGATAGATGTACAGCGATTTCAGCTGAAAAAACATTGCTATATAGCGTCTTTTGAGCTCAAAAAATGAGTTATATAGCCTTTTTGGGCGCAGAAAACTAGCTATATAGCCTTTTTGGACTCGGAAACATACTGTTTGAGCGCAGAAATGTAAGATAGCTGTCTTTTCTGAATTTTAAAGTAAATATAGCTATTTTCTCGACTCTAAAAAGGGCTAAACAGCTATTTCTAGTCCGAAAAGGCCATATAATCTATGTTTGTGAGCGCAAAAAGGCTATACATCTAGTCTTCTAAGCCCAAAAAGGTTATATAACCTATTTTCTGAGCCCAAAAAGGCTATAGAACCTTTTTTACGAAGCACTTAGCTGTGTACCAATTTTTGGCTTTCATCCCCCCTTAGAGTTTGACCTTGCGCATCTATGGTATTTCGCACATGGCTAAAAAATCGGATTTTGCAGCAGCTTTTCGAGCGATCAAAGTTGTGCACCTGTCTATGCCGAGCAATTTTATTGAGAAATGCATACATTACGCGTCATAAAAGCGTACTGGAGATTCTCTTCTAACCAATGCCCGATGTCCCTTAAGATCTTCCCAAATTAATACTAAAAACCCAACTTCGCTATCTCTCCAATGATCGTCGAGAGCCTGAGTTCCCAATCTTTCCATTTTATAGAGTCAATTCAAGCACAAACATTAATATTACTCAATTTTTAATCAAAAAGAAGACCAAAATATAAAGTAATTGGTTTTTGTAAAAGCTGATATGAAATATAAAAATATGAAATAACAAAAGTTAACGCTAATACTCCACAAATCATTTACGCTCGACTAAGCGAATCTTTTCATCGCGCGTGCGCAATAAGGTTTTTTGAGGGCATGTCCTTTCAAAGCTACATAAGTCAAAGACGGACAAAAAAACTGACCAATCGGGTCGATGAATTCGAAGCGGACGCAGCCTGGCGAAGTCTGACTATGCTAATTATACGTGTTACCACCTTAAAACAATCTACGAGTGAAGATCAATATAAAGATAGCATGTATGTAACAACGACATAAATGATCCGGTAAAATATAACGTGAAAGCTTAAAAGTATACTAAAGGATATGAAGTCAATGAGTAGCAGTGCTCCTTTTGTACTTGTAACAAAAGATAGGCCCCAAAAGTCTTCGTGCATTTCAGTACAAGCAAATTTTTGGGTAATATAATATGGCATTGTAGCGCTTTCAGTGTGGCAAAACAGGGTTTTCGACCGTTGATAGTGTATTTTAGCCAATTTCTGGCTTTCTGACGGCAAAAATACTAAAAATTGCTTCAGAATGGCGCGAAGCACCGAAAAATGTGACATTTTTCCTATCCGTACACAAATCCTGCCATAATAAAGATGCACAGAACAGACAATACTCATTTCTGGCGCGAAGCGCCAAAATTCATTGGAAATTTAACACCTTTTACAATTTTAGTCTTCTCAAAAAAACTTTGTACATGTATAAAGACGGTCCAGAAAAGTCTTCGTACCTCGAGAAAAATCTTTGTCGAATACAAGGAAGCGAGCTGAGTTGCAATAATACATATTTACTTTTTGTCTTCGCTAACGAGCTTGACAAGCACTTTGCAATCAATACGATATCAGCATCTTCAAGCTGATACGAAAATTTCAGTAGAGCCACGTTGAGCATTTGAAGCCTGAAATTTCGTGTGCATAAACAGCACTAAGAATTGATCATTAGTGGAGGTCAACATTGCTATGAAAAATGTACGCTAAGGTCGATGGAGAATGATAAAATGAAGATGTATTATAAAGAAGTTCCGGTTAATAGGTGAAAAGGTGTGACTATTAATTCGTAATATATTCTGATCAATAACGATGAATTGAATCTAAAATGCAATAGATTAGTAGTCCCTTCGCTTTTTTCAACAAAAAAGATGTATATTTGACGATGTGTACATCAGAAAAGCAAGCGCCCATCGACGAAGCGTTAGGCAGGTGTGTATGTGTGTACTATCCTTACTCTTACTGTATTACATTACATGGAATCAACGCGGACCCCATGGCAAAAGGTGACTATGGTCGGCTGCACGAATAAGGTTGGCAAAATAAACTTGAAAAATAATAAGTGCATTACACACATATTTAGCCCGGTCATATGCCGCAAATTTTTCAGATATTGCGGATACCTATACATAAAGGACAGTTTTTCACATACCTTCAGCAAAAAAATGCCCAACTTCAGGCATGCACAGTCAGGGAATTCTGAGCGGGGGTGAAATTTTTACATACCTTATTCGGGCCAAAAAATGTTGGGTACCATACCTGTTCTTGGAGGAGAGGGAATGTTGGAGGTTTGTTTAACCCCCCCCTTCAGAATAGCAAGTGACCCGCCGACCCCCAGAATTGTCGTTTTTCGGAAAAATTGTAGAAAGGTGTCCCCTTTTAAGCGTTTTAGCCCATTTTTGACTCAAAAATGTCCCAAATTTTCGGCGCTCCGCGCCATATAAACATTTTTGACTATATTTTGTTCAATTTACTCGATTTGTTCAATTTTTTCGAAATTCTTTGTTTTTATGTTCTGGAAAGAACGAGCATCGTCCGAAACGTCAAAACACAGCGTTTTTGACGTGCACCCATTGTTTTTTAGCCCGAACAAGGCCCTTTTTGACAATTTTTTGGGCTTGCACCCCCTCCTCCAGAATTCCCATGCTGTACATGTAAGGTGGACGCGTCACAAACATCGTCTTTCGGCGTTTCTGATGATGCTCTATCTTATCAGAGCATAATAAACAGTAAAACATTTCGGAAAAAATCCAAAAAGTGAATTAAATTGAACAAAATATAGTCAAAACATAAGTATATGGCGCGAAGCGCCAAAAATTTGACACTTTTGAGCTAATAGATAGCTCAAAACGCTTAAAAAGCACGTTTTCAATAAATAAATTTTTCGGAAACTTTCGAAAAAATCGCGAATTCTGGTGCAGAATGAAAAAATTGCTGAGGGGTATAAAATTTTCTAAATGAAACCCCTAGATCATGTATGCCCATTTCGTGTGGGAAATTTTCGATGGTATAATTTACCAAAGAATGACACGGCTCGAATCAATATGGTCCTCAATAAACTGAGTAGCCGATGTCCAACTAAGTTCGATTCGCTTGTTGCTGGCAGCCGAACTGTTATCCCGTGCCCGAATTCCCATTTATTCTACGCCACAAGCTCGAATTAAGTTGCGAGCATTCCGTCATTTCAATTTCTTCACCCCATCGAAAGACTTGCACGATAACTCGAGCCATTAACTCGAAAATTAGACTATCGTTAGCTTCGGCATCGCTTTTAATAATTAAATTAATTAAATAACTGTAGCGCAAAAAAACGTCAAGAGAGCCAAAAAATTTTGTGCACTTGTCCTGCCATCAAACAATCATAGTTGGATACTCTTTAAAGCTAATTCTTTTTTAAGTATAAATACACACCCTTTCGATTATTTCTCCAACAAGTGACAAAATA
Organism: Mermis nigrescens; assembly: GCA_036768485.1. Lineage (NCBI taxonomy): Eukaryota > Metazoa > Nematoda > Enoplea > Mermithida > Mermithidae > Mermis > Mermis nigrescens. Next base: position 11,732 of record JAVLUZ010000864.1, read on the forward strand.
TTACAATAAGAGCCCATAATGTTAGGCTAGTAAGTTCATTACAGCTAATCATTTAAAATCGAAGTCCATTGCCCCGATGACGTAGATGGCATCTCCCAATTCCTCTTAATAAATATGGATTTTCTGAAGTACAAACTATAAGTAGCATTATCAAGAGTTAACTTTGAAAAATTCATCAGATTGTAGCTACAGACAATGAACAATTAAAGCGTTGCCGCAAAAAGAAAGACTTAATTTAGAATGAAATAAGAATTAAGAAAGTCATTTTAGCCCAAAAAATTAAAACACTGAACACGGCTTCTGGAAAATAAAAAATTCACATCTCTGCGAAAGTCAGGAGTAATTACGCGTACACCTATAATTATGTTTGAACAGTACTTCACTTTTATTAACGGCGGATGCGGCTATTTATTAGTCGTATACCTACCGGACAGCTTGCGATTATACAGGAGCCCAACCTGTTTTTTCATAATAACTCCGCTAGTTCTTAATATTATTTGATAAGTTTTCAGGCATAGTTGGAGGATCCAGTAGCAACCTGGATGACATGATTTGATTGCGTTTGCTTGTTCATGGTGTGAGCTACAGTTTCCTATTAGACCTTCTGCCTATATCCAAAAAAATCATTTAAAAAATAATACGAATTAACTAATTAATTTAGAAAAATTATGTTGGAAAGTTAGGTGGGTAGGACACCTTGCGAATCAAGCTTCGATCGATGGCGCGCAAAAATTTGAATAGATTTAAATCATTCGTAAACAAGTTCATTTTCTACAAAAATATATACATTACCCAGAAACAATCTTCGAAGACGATGAAGATATTTGCATGCGGTAGAAACGCGTGTAAATCCCTTTGACGACGTTCTTAAAAAATTCGAAATTAATGAAGCCGATTTATGCGCAGAATCATGAACTACCGGGACCAGCACACACGGGACCGTAATTAGGAGGAGGAGACAGCCACCGAGATAGAAGAACTCTAATTTTTGACAAGGGTCATTGACAAAAACATTTAGTTTTTCAAAGTAATTTTAAAAGACTATAAAAAATATCTCCATAAATATTTGAATTTTGATTCAGTAAACAGTGAATCTTAGTGACTTTTCTTATGCAAATATATCGCTGAAAAAGCCCGAATTCGAGTTAGACATGGCAAACATATCAAATGTTCCGACGCTACGGGCCTATGGTAATTCTCTTTATTGTTTGTCCTTAATTTTCCAATATTCTTTCTAGTCTATCATATAAAGCTCATTGTAAATCGCTCGAACATGCCATTATGTCCTCAATTCCCATCGGTTATATTGGCATTGATTTAAAAAGCTTGCAGTCCCCGGGCACAAAATTTGAAGATGCTGGCCTCAACACACATTCGATAATTTTAGCCTAAATAATAGTGAAAGAGAGATAAATCCAAATAAAACAGTCATATTATACCCAGAACGTTAACAATGCTAAAATTAGGGTCAGAAACGGAAGGATTGTGTATTATACGCCTGAAGGTTGGGCTAAAAAAGGCAACTCTCCATGTTACATCATAAACTTGGCTTAATATAGACAGAATTTTGGAATTTGTTTCATTAAAAAGATAAAAATCTTATTGTCCAAAATGTGTAAAAGAATCATGGTCATCTGTTGTCTTTTCATGTCAAAGGGATGAGCGAATTGATGACAGAACCGAATGAGCTTTCGGCATTCGAACTTGGTCAGGATAGGGTGTAAACAAAGCGCCATAGTGCACGAACCGCTAGCTAAACTTTTTTACACTGTTCGATCAAAGTCGTTTCTAAAACATCTGGCCTCAAAATTTCAGGTTCATATTATCCGAACTTATGACCTATTATATGGGATCGAAAAGTTCATTGATGAATGATCTATTCAGAATTGATTGTCAATTCAAAAAACCCTCAACTTTTGCTAAAAAGTCGTTCACTCCCTGTCAGCCATTCCGGGTTTAGGCATTACTGTTATTACAAACGAAAAAATATAAGTTATTAAACAAAATAAATGGTTTAAAGTTTCAATCTGATTCTGTCTCTATACAAAACAGAAACCCTTTTAGTTTTGAGTTATACTCGTATTAAACCAAATTTTACATATATCTTAATTAAACATAATTCGTGCATAAACTTGATACAGTATAATTATTCGCAAATCCGGCCAGCATTGTAAATAACTCATAGTTTGCATTCTATGTGTAGCAATTTGAAGCAAGTATATGTACATACATACGTGTGCTTGCTTCATGCGTCACTACTATTTCGAAAAGAAGAAGCACCGATTGGTGTAACCATCGTGAGATGAGGTTCTTCCAGAAAACACATAGCATATAAACAATTCACTACCAAACAGTAATACTAACAAATGGAAAATAATAACAAACGCCAAATACTCGTATGTAATTAAAATATGTAGCACGTTGCGGGCATACATACGATCCAAGCAAAAAATTAAGTATGTAGGTACCTAATGAAAAAAGCCAAAAATTATAGACGGGGTAACTACCTATATACAGATAGTGAGAGGGATTCAGGGGGTGGGGTATCGTCCAACGCTGAAGGGTCAGACATACAAGTACTGTCCGGTGACTTTGATCTGACAGAAATTGTATGCATCATTTTTGAGAAAAACAGTAATGTCAAAATTTTTTAAATTTATGTATCGTTTACCCTAAAAGCGCCCAAAATTGTGTCAGATGTTCTAAAAAATCAAAATTTATCACTAAAACGAACAATTTCGATATTTTTATAATGTTAAAAGCGATATAATGCAGTCAAAGTGGGTTAAAAATGCTCTGCAATGGTATATTACCACGCAAAAGCGTTTTATATAGGCCATTTTGACCACTTTCGTCATTGTGAACGCTAATTTACTCTTCTGAATTTCTAAGAGTTTTACCCCCTTCCTCTGCCGACCCTGCCCTTGTGCATCTATGTATAACTATTAAAGCATAAGAATTTGCGACAAAAACTGGCATAAGAGAGCGATACTTCGTAATTTTAATCGAAGAAAAGCCTGCTTCTTTCAATCTAAATTGAGATAGTAAAAAAACTTGAGAACAGCTAACATGCACTTTCAAAGGATGTCATGAGGAGGAGGAAAAGATCGAATTTCGAGCGACTTAGCTGTACATATATGTACATAGATAATATCCTATGACCTGTATGCAAATCCGCTCGCATTGTAAATCATAAATCATTGTAAACCAAATGTAATTTTATACTTATGAAGAGCTATTACACATTACCATAGAGTTGAGAGGGGTATTACCCCCTGAGTCCGAGACTCGAATCACTGTCAGACGATTTTGAGCTATCAAACATTTTCGGCATGATTTTTGGGTAAAAAAGCATCAAATATGTTAAAATTTTTTTTTCGGCTTGGTACATTTCTGTTTTGTTTACCAATAAAATACCAACAATGAAGTTAAAATAATCTGAAAAGTCAAAGTTTTTGATGAATCATTATATTTTTTAATTACAAGAGTGACGAACATACATGATCTGGGGATGGAAGTTTCACCCCCGCAAAAATTTTTTCATCCCCCAGAATTGGCGATTTTTTTAAAGTTCCCAAGAATTTTCTAAAAATTTGTAGAAAAGATGCTTTTTTAAGCGTTTTTAGCTATTATTTGCTCAAAAAGGCCAAATTTTTGACTGTATTTTGTTCAATTTGTTCCGACTTTTTTTCGAAATTTTTTAAATGTTTTCATGCTCTAGAAAGATAGAGCATCGTAAGAAACGCTGAAAACAACGTTTTTGACGCTTACCTACAATTTTTGGACCCAAAAAAGCTCTTTATAATTTCACCCTCCACCAAGAATTCCCATGCTGTGCATGCATGGTGACGAAACTAGTCAGAATTGGATAAACAGTACTTTAAAATGCAGTTTTCCCTTTAAAACATGTTTTACTCATATGCGATGTTTCAACCATCTTTCATATTCGACCTGCAAAAAGGTCTAGAACTCTAAATTAAGTGGTCCCAAATTTTTAAATTTCACCCCTCTGAACTTTCGATCTTAAGAAACTATGAGCTATTATACCGTAAAAACGCAACGAAAATAAAATACGATAAAACTATTGTAAAAGAAACTATTTTACTTTCCAGGATTCGGTTGATTGGCCAAAACAAGGAACGCTTGTTATATTGCTTGGATGATGAAGAACCATTTGATTATAGAAAAACTTGACGAGAACTGCCTAAAATAAAACTAACTAACATAAACAAACATGTTAAATGCATAGAGGCGCACAGAGTATTGAATGATGGACCACCTCCCTTCGCTAAAGAGCTCATAAGTCAAGAACATACACATGCAATAAGCTGTCTAAGGTAAAATAATAGTATTTGCCTACGGCTTTGACATTTAAATGTGTGCCTAATTTTTTTGACGGGATTTACGATAAAGTCTACAGTAATTCTTTGGTCTGACAGAAACCATGCAAAAACCGTAAATGTCATCAAAATAAAACACCCCTGAATTGTATTTTTGAAATTTTTTCGTTTTGTTCGCGATGTTTTGATGCCAATAATTGAATCAATTTGAAAAAATCCACTACTGCCCGTCTGTCAAACAATTTTAGAAAAAAACCTGATCAAACGCAGTACATTTTTTTCGAGAAATACACTTTGAAATTGAATTTAAACGCTTTATTTAATCAAAAGAGGTATTGCCAAAGGCTGAAAAATGTATGTCGTCTTAGGTCGTATAAAAACGCATATTATGATCATCATTTTCTATACGACCGCTGCGGGATTTCACCCCCGCCTCCCTCTGGCCGTCTCTGCCTTTCCCATCTATGATCATAATGTACGACAACGATGACTCAAAAACTCATTTATATACTGTGTCGCAGTCCACCCTCATGCATTTAACGGCTACCGGAGCCTGACCGGGTTTGGTGTCGTTACGTTACGTGAAGAGTTGAAGAAAACTTAAAAGTTCGTTAGCCCGTCCATTTAACAGGATGAGATAGACACAAAAATAAAGTATTCGTCCTGGTTAAAATGTTATGGGTTCAATTCACCAGCTGTCTAAGGCAAGCCTGATTTTCATTGAAAAAAGGGAAAAATGTTGGCGAAAGCAATCTTTGTGCATGTATACAGCAAAAAGCGACAGATAAAAGTCATTAATGCATATATGGAAACGGCCCAATATTCTAGATGGGGTTCCCACCAGGGTCCCTCGAGTAACCTACTTGAAAATGACAAAAAGACCTTAAACGGCTTAATAAGGCAAGCTTTAACTGAAAGTCAAGGACGGAGATAAAAACCCTTTTTTCTGGTAAAGACCGATTTAGAGTGTAATCTCTTCATCGTACCCCATTACATGCACGTACATACGTATCGAATCGTCCGAAATTTAGGCTATTTTAAACTACCCGAGCTGTGATCTTCTAAAAGCCTCAACAGAATGTTTTATACAAAAACCGTCTTATAAAATTAACCTCCTGTATCGAAAATCCATACCTACAGATCAACCTTATCTGATCACCACCACACCAGGCATGCACGCGAGGGGGAAGGTTGGGAGTCTAGACCCCAGAATGAAAAATGGGGCATTTTCAGGGGAAAATGAGGCAAAATGAAAGCTAAAAATGGATGAAAATTGAAAAAACTTCTTCAAAGTGCTTCAAATTGTCTTGAAACTGTGTAATAACGTAGTTTCAACGCTATTTTACCGCTAGAACAAGTTTTTGAGGTGTTTTGGAAAGAGCTCAATTTTTGACATCCCCAAGCGGCCATGCTGTGCATCTATGGTAACCTCACCACCGACCATGTGCATGTATAAATTCAATAAAAAAAATTTATGAAGTTAGTAGCAGACATGCGCGTGGGAGTTTGGAGTCTATATGAAAAATTTTTTTTGTTGCGAAAACAAGATAAAATTATTGTTAAAAATGGATAAAAAAATCATAACTTTTTTTGCAAAGTCCTTGAAATTGAGCAGAAAATGTCAATCTAGACAGTTTTTCACGCTATATTGACAAGCATACCAATTTTAGATCGTTTAAGTCCAAAAAACTTTCCGGTTGACCTCCAAACGATCTTATAACACCAGACCGGGCATGCTGTGAACACATATTTACACTGGAGGGGGTACCTTAGTATACCCCTATCAGGACTTTTGAAAGGCATACCCTCTCAGGCCATTATCGGATCAAAACCTATTGATGGAATTATGAAAACAGCGTAAACCGATGCCCAGCAGTATAATCTGAGAGTATTTTTCGATTCTGTTCATTCATTCATTCATCGAGACACTTTTTGTCCATTATTTTATACATATTTGATAGTCGAAGTCATTCATCATCGTTCTTATCATTTGTTTTCATGCAAACTTAATCACGAATGTTCAGGAAGAGCAAAATATAACGAATTAAAGCGTTTTTACCGGTTATGAGGTGGGGGAGATAAGGAGTGACGAAAATATCTAGAAAATTAACATAAACTCATCACTTTAGCGCCATAATTAGCCGTTAAAATTAATCATTAAACCCCGCCCCCGAACAAACTCGTTTAGCCCCTCCCAGAACTTTGGATCGTGTGCATTTATGCTGTGAATTGATGATCTTTGATCCAGAAAGTAATTTAAGAATGTCAAATTCGATTGCAAGATACGATATGATACTCCTTGAATGTAGTTCGCACTGATGCAGCATTAAGTGATTACGATCAGACTACAGTACCGCTCAGAAATAACCGCCCTTTGCGTTCGTGAACGGTTCGCGAACCATTCACGAACAGTGACAGAGGACTTGACATTTTAACGTCAATTTTTATTGTGTAGCAGGGTAATCATTTATTTCAGACCAGCATCCATAGAACCAACGAGCTATACACAGAGTCTGCATCGCTCATGTCATAAATCTTGCCTTGCGAACAAAAAATGATAATTAACTTGTTCGCGAACCGTTCGCGAACGGTTCACGAACCGTTCGCGAATATTAGGCGGTTATTTCTGAGCGGTACTGTAGCTCACCTGATATTATCCTTTTAAGACAAACGGAAAGAAGGTAGACATACATATATGATCTTGGAGGGTATAGAAGGGGCTTTCGCCTTCCCCTCAACCCAGAAGATTTTAAACCCGCACAAAAAATTTTTCAGCCCCTCCCAGAATTCGTGACTTTCCGAAAATTTCCAAAAAGTTCGTAGAAAAGGTGCTGTTTTATGTAAGCGTTTTTAGCTACCTGCTTGCTCAAAAGTGTCAAATTTTCGGCAATTCGCACCATATACTGATTTGTGACTATGTTTTCTTCAATGTATTCGAATTTTCTTGATTTTTTTTTCAAATTTTGTTTTTGTTTTTTATGCTCTAAAAAGATAGAGCATCGTCAGAAACGCCTAAAAACGGTGTTTCTAACGTTTTTGAGCCCAAAAGGAGCACTTTCTCACCGCCTCATAATTCTGATGTTGCGCATGTCTGAACGTAGCACCTAACAAATTAAATAAAAGTCTAATGAAATAAGATGAAGGAACAGGCTGGCATATTTCCATTTAGCTGTCAATTACTTCGTTGGTCCAATCAGTTACAATGCATAGCAACTTATCAGCCATATTTTCACCGAATGATCTAAACAATAATGGATTTCTTATCGCATAATTTTCGGCCAGCAGATTTAAGCACTTGACGACATTGACTACAAATTTCATTGCAGAACGGTCATAGCTTAAATGATAAGTGGTTACAAGTATGATCAATTCAAAATAAAATAAATGCATTAGATCTCTATGAAGACACACATACATGAACCCATACATGTAACAGGAGGATTGGGGATCCCCCACCCAAAGTCGGTCGTTCCCCCATCTCAACCCGAAGCCAGAAAAATTCTGACCCCCATTTTTCGGCAGACACTGAATTTTTTGGCCGTTTTAAGAAGTTTTTGTGACCATTTTTGGCCTAAAATTAGAGGTGCTTTATCAACTCCTAAAAATGACTAGAGACCCCTCCCAAAATTTCGAGCCGTTACATGTATGGAAACTGACCATTACTGATTTATTCATAGAGCAAAGTTATGACTTATACATATTAGCAACAACAACACATCAGAGATGTACTGTATAAGCATATACTGTGAATATACATAACGTAGCAGCTCAAAATTTGAGGAAAAGCTCAAAATTTGAGGAAAGCCGTCTAACCATTATTTCTACGCAGAATGGATACCCAGAGAGACTTTCTAATTTTTCATGAAAATTATGAAAATGCCTAATTTTCGATCAAAAACCGAGGACAGGATTGATTCATCATCGGTAGCTAAAACCTTGAAAAAAATTTGAAAAATCGAAAAAGACTCGAAAAAATTATTTTCAAAAAATCTGTCTGAGTCGATTCAATCCAAAATATTACCTCATCCACCTGAGATCTTCGAACCCTTCTACATCTTGTTACTTAGCTTTTTTAGGCGTTTTTTGCTATTTTCTTACATAACAATCAAAATGTCTATTACATCTGCACCGAAACCGCAGGTTGCCACAACCAAAAAAAATTTTAAGACAAGTAGGAATAACAGGAATCCTGTCCCGCAAATTGCTCCGCCTGAACATCACAAGAAATAATTTTTGCAATAGATTGAGAATTGAAGAAGAAAGCAAAAGTTTCGACACACGGGCGGAAACTGAAAGCCTTGGCGAAATCTTCCGAAACATTTTCAATCGCTATATTATTTTCATGTGTTCAACATGAAATTACGTTCACATCCAGAACAAGAATTAATCTTTGGCAGTTGATAATTAATTAATTCAGCTAAAACAGCGAAGTAAGCTTTTTTGACGATGAATTAAACGAGGTGCTGACATAAATTGGTCTATATCTCGGGAACTTCATCGGGACAGCTCGCAAAAACGGCAGTTTTCGACGTTTTTCGACATGCTCCATCCATTAAGATCACAAAATTCAATTTTTTCGAGAAATATTTTTATCCTTCTCAAAATGCTATAAAAAGCGTAGTTTTTTGGTCGCTGCTCGAGCCAAAATTATAGAAAATACTTCATTTCTGGCGCGAAGCGCCGAAAATCCGAAAATTTTTACGTCAAAGACAGTCAAGTTTTCCATCTCACCGTGCATTATCTTAACTTTCAAACTTTTTTTCTGGCCAAGAAGGGGGCGGCCGCCTACCCTAAATACGACCGTTGTCGCAGGTATACATGTATGCAAACCTAATTCCATCAAGCATTTGACGCATTTGCTCAAGGAGGGTTTCGTATTCAACGTCAAAAGATTTGCACATCACGTTCAAAGTAACAAATAAGTATCGGGAAACGACGGCTAGCAGTTTGTCATTGTTTGGATTGGTGGTAAAAAGATCGATCAAGGTGCGAATGATTTCTAAATCACAGCTAATATGCATACGTGTATAACATAATGTAACGTACATAAGTAAAAGCCCGTATTCTTCAGGGAAGGCATCTCAGAAGGGTCCCCAAAAGGAAAATTAAAAATTTTTGAAGTGTTTCTAAAACCTCACTAAAAGAGGTTTTAAGCATACTTTTCAGCTAGTAAACGACAAAATTTTCCTACCCGGCGCTATTTATCCTTAATCTATAATTTTTGTCTTTTAGCCCGCCAAAAACCGCTCAAATTTGAGTTAGACATGTAGAACATGTCAAATTTTTCCGCCAAATTATATATTCGTTTTCTGTTGTTTTTATTTGTAAAACATAAAGATTAAATACATACAAAGACAGAAGCTAAGAAATTATTTGTCAACTAAATAATGAGAAATCAGTCGCGCGGATATTTTGAACGACAAATTTTTTGCACAGGAATATGAAATAAAGACAAAAATTTTCGGAATTTAAAAAAAAATGTCTTCGTTATTGTGTTGAGTTGGCCGAGATAAGCTCAAAAATGAGTTTATTTTCGCGTATCCCCGATGGTTCTCGAGATATCAGATCTCACAATTTTCGCCCCCCCCCAAATAAAATTCTGGATACGAGCTTGTTATTTATGTATAGAAGTAAAAGCATGGATGCACTTTTATTTCTAAGTCGTAAATTAGAATATTGTCAATTTTAAGTGAAAAATAAGGCGAAAAACCTTGTTAAAATATTCGAATTGGCAACAAAATCAAACGTAGATGAACATTATTAATTTAGGGTCGATTCGGGTATTCGAACACGCTCTAAATATTATTAAATATTTTTGTGCTGCGCAATCAACGTAGCATGTGATGAAGGAGCAGGTTGTCTCATATATGATTAAAAAATAGTTCACGTTTTACAGCTTATCATAATTAAGTAACGGAAAACCAGAAGGGGTGACAAGATAAAGTTCCTGCCCGAAAGTTGGAGTAGGAGTAGAAAAATCCGGACTCTTAACGAAAAGAGTGAGACAGTAGATTTTAGGTTAAACAACTCTGTGAGCAAAAAGTTATTATCTTGTCATCGTGTATTATTCTCAAAAAATGTGAAATATTGTCAGACAAATGCCTTAATTCAGAGCAAATTAGAATCATTGCTCAATTGTCTCAAATTTTCTATTCGATGCGTAGGATTCTAAACTACACTTTTCAGCTATATTAGAATAACTTTAAAAATTTATTTAAAAATAGGGCAAAATTTTTGTACTAAATAGAAAATGACTGTCTAATAATATACCTTTGTATTTATCGGCTGAAATTTGAGACCAAATTTCTTCTCTTTGCAAAAACGCGTGGCCCAATGTATATAATAAGCCACTGAGTTGACTATTTAACAAGAGTTCGTCGTCAAAGAGATTCATTAACGTTCCGACTGCCATGTTAACATCCAAACCAAAGTCGGACGAAACAAATGCGCTGACTGTGGCAATTTTGTAACAGAGAAAGGCATCGACGTTTATTGAGCATCTGGACTTCCCATTTTTATTGTTAGCATTCTGCAACTCCTTACAAAAAGCAAGATATTTAAGCATTAGACGAAGAACCAAAGTGAATAAGGCTGATTATTAAAATACTGTCATGAGTAGCAGTGCCGTATTTAGAGAGCGAGGGGGCGGCGCCCCCCCCCTTAGGCAAAAGAATGTAAAGCAGGATAATGCATAAAAAGATGGAATAATTGCGAGTCTCTGACGTAAAATCACTGTTTTCTTTTTTGTGCAAAAACTTCGACCTTTTTTGTTCAATCAAAAACATGTCAAAGACTGTCTATACTTTGTGCACAAAGATGCACAAAGATCGCTCCAAAAATCTTTTTACGAGCCTTAAAATCGTTGTCCCGTACAAAAATAAAAAAACAGTGTGTAAGCTGTTCACATTTTCGACGCTTCGCGCCAGATGTAATGCATTTCTCATAATTCTGGTTCAATCGCGACCAAAGACAGACACATTTTATAGCCTTCAAGAGAGAGCAGTGCTGCACACTTGCAAATTTTACTACCCGGGTACCCAGCTATTTCATTACTCGGGTAACCGGGACAATACCCGGGTAGGACCTTAGATGGAAAAGAATGCAGCGAACATCGTTTATTTACGGTTGACAGTGAGATCTAGGGCAAAGTGATATCTAAGCAGTAAAATTATTGAAAAATTAATGCAACATTAAATAGAATCGAGGCTTTAATCTGAAGAATCCGTATGCATTTAATTAAATTTAAGTCATTTCCATAATTCAAAGCGAAAACTTGTGAAGTAATCTAGAGATATGGTATACTGTAGTGCAGTAAATTGCCTTTTTGTCATTTTTCTGTATTAATCAAATCAAGAGCCTGAAACAAATGAAGTTGGTAGGTACTTCAATTTCAGTGATAAGCCATAGCAATCGGAAAACGATTTATTCATCAATGAAGATATATTTGTTACATCATCTCACATGATATGCATATTGGGAAAAAGGAATTTTCACACGTGAAAAATAATTATAATATATAATATATATATATACATAATAGATCGCTCAACATTGCTAATAAATAATTGATTTAACAAACTGACTTTGTCCAGACAGGAGCTTTGAATTTTTAAAAACCCCGATAAAAAATAAATCTTAGTGACTGGTTGATTGGACAAACGGTATAAAAAGAATTTTATAAAAAAACCAAATTTCATAGTGCTAAGTAGCTGGGCAATGCCCATTGTCCCAGCTGGTACCCAAGCCCAATTTTTTGGTTGGTTGCTTAGTCGTAAAAGTGGTTGACCGTAAAGCTTGTTTAGAATTGTGCACTAGATTTTGAGTGATGGTTCTATAAGAGTGCATTAGCCTACTTAAATAGCTCATTAAACCATTTGACAGTGTTTTCATATTATTTGATTTAGTTTTATTACCAGCCATTTACTCCAGCATTATCGTGCATTGTACATGAAATTTCCCTGCTCATATCATCAGGTGCAACTGGCAGACCATCTGGCTGGTACCGAACCTGCTCAGCTGGTACCGGGTTGCACCTGGTTGCACCTATTGCCCAGCTTTGATCATTTATATGATTCAGGTTTCGTATCTTCATAGCGTCATTAAAACATTTGAAGCAGGAGAGCACATTGACGAAAAGCAATTTTGAAATCGACAAGAGATGAAAATTTATTCAAAAACAAGTCCCTCTGGAGCTGACTGCATTTGGAAAATCGATAAGCTTTGAACCAGGTCTAACTAAAACAGTTGCGCGCACGATGTGAATAAAAGTTGGTAGTTTAAACTTAAATAATCGTCACAAAAGTAAATGCATTAGAAAAAAGCGTCGCTAGTAGATAATTTCTTGTTTAAATTTGTTTACAATAGAAAATAAGAAGAATTCGGCACAAATGAAATAATGTAACTACAGAGCTGAATAATGGAATTTGGGTAGACCGTATGCGCTATATCTTGTGGCAATGGGAAGGATTAACAGACTCGCTTATTTATCATGTTACGGTTGATTATATCAAATCACATTTATATTGTGATTCAATCGCACTTTAGAAGCAATATGTTTCTACGCTTCTAATTCAATTCTTAGCACATATTGCATAACTGCAGTGCTAATTTTCCATGTTACATTAGGGGATTCAGGTACCCGGGTAGTGAAATTATTTTCTACCCGGGTACTCGGAGTACCCGTTCGGGTACCCGCATGCAGCTCTGAGTGAGAGAAAATATTTCTTACGAAAAATTCGAATTTTATGATCCTAATGGATAGAGCATGTCGAAAAACGTCGAAAAATGTGGTTTTCGCGAGCTATCACGACCTATCTTCCGAAATATAGGTCAATTTATGTTGGGTCCCACGCCCCGTGAGCCGAATCCTGGAAGCGGGCCTAATTAATAGTTATTTGCTAATATAAACTTGACTTTTGGTGAGATCAAATCTCTCTGATAAACTGAAAGCTGGCCTACTTATGTAAGCTAGACAAGACCCCAAAAATAATTTGCATAATTCACAACATAAGCACTATCAGATTAGCCTACATACATCATCACAACAATAACACAAAATAAATGATGTAAATAAGATAACAACAATAGTAGTAATAATAATGAATAACTATTATTATATAAATTAAATAAATCTATGCCGCATTTTTTACTAAAATACACTACTCGGCATGAATGTTGACGCCCTAATATGCCTCAGAGGATGATGGAGCTTACTAAAGGATATATCTTTTACACGTCGGTCCTGTTTCCGCCCACGCATGGCCGACTTGTTAAGCATATACCCTTTCACATGCTCTAGCAACCTGTGAAGCATATTAGAGCATCAACATCCATGGCAAGCACTAAATGATCTTGCAGATAAGCTGATTTTCAGTACGTTACCTAAGGTAATTATGGCTAAAAGTATTATTGGATAGCTAGCTAAAATTGCATATTTCGATGTTTTTTACCATTTCTGATACATTAAACCAATAAAAGTCGGGCTAGCTGAGAAAGTTTCATGTTTTCTTTAATATGCTTTTTAGGGATTAAATTATTTAATTATATTATATTTTAACAAGCGCAGCGTTTTTCGATGAGATCTATGCATTGGAAAATTTTTCGCTTGATTTCGACCTTATCAAAAATATATCCTTCAATCTACCAGCATGATTTTTTAAGGGGGGGGGCGGCCAAAATCGGTGACCCTATATTTCGGTATATATTCGTCAGGGTACCAAATAAAGTGCACTTTCTTAAGTTTCCGAACATGCACTTTCCATTAAGCTCATAAAATTCAAATTTTTCGAAAAGAATCTTATTTTCTCTCAATTCTCTATGAAAAATGACGTTTTTTGGCCGCGCACCGAAAATTTTGAGATTTTTCGATAAAAAGATGCCAATTTTCATGAATTTCTCCCAAATTATTTTTGGGCTAAGGGGGTTAGGGGTCCCTCCCCGCACCTCCTCCCTTCACCGGCGTACGCCCATGCCTACCAGCAGAGCCGTACATCTTTAAAGGGAGGGCGGGAGTGACCGCCCCCACCCCTTGGCCGGAAAAATAATTTTGAACGGTAAGATAATTAACGGAAAGATGGAAAATCAAATGTATTTGTCTTAAAATCTTCAGATTTTAGCGCTTCGCGCCGGATAGGAAGTATTTACCATCATTGACACGTTTTACAGCTTTTTGAATGAATTTTTCGAAAAAAACTTCGAATTTTATGGTCTTAATGAATAAAGCATATCGGAAAACGTCGAAAAATGCGGTTTTTGCGAGCTATCCCGACGAACTTTCGGAGATATATACCAGTTTATGTTGGATCCGCCGCCCCTGGCCGATTCCCGGATAGAGGCTTGCCTACCAGTATGACTAATTTCTCAATATCAAGTCAAAGCTTGAATCCAAAACATTTCGAAATTCCTGCCTTTGCATTTAATTTTGCGCTTTTGCAAATAAAACTAATGCAGAAAGTCAGGCCCGTATCCAGGATCCGGCCAAAGGGAACGAGCAGATGTTTTGACGTTTTTTCGAAATGCTCTATCCATTAATATCATAGAAATCGAACTTTTTTGAAAAAAAATTTTCTCACTCAAAAGGCTGTAAAAAATGTCATTTTGTTGGTCGCGATTGAGCCAAAATTATGGAAAATACTCCGCATCCGGCGCGAAGCGCCGAAAAGTTTGATGATTTCTTGACAAAGGCATTCGATTTTTCCATCTTTCTGTGCTTTATCTTATCTTTCAAAAAAATTTTCCGACCAAGGGGGGCGGCCGCCCTCCCGCCCCCTTTAAATACAGCCCTGCAGAAAATAATAAATCGGTGCGAAGCGCCAAAATTTTTTGACATATTCGTTATGTTTAAGTCAAATCTGGGCGTGAGTTTAGAAGCTCAAAAGTGTGCTAAAAACGCATTTTTGCTGCCCTTTTAGTAGACTTCTAGAATATTTAATTTTTTCCTTTGGGGGACCCTTGTAAGAAATGAATTTTTCATTTTGGGGGCCCACCCCCGGCTGGTTACGCCCCTGATAGTAGACATGACTGAAGCGGAAAAGGTGTGCTTTCTGACTACTTTCGAGCTCGCGCATCAACCAAACTTTCACGAATGATAAAGGTATTGCTCAGAAAATGTGCTGAATCTAGGCTTCAACATATTTGCGTATGCATGCTTATGCATGGCGAGGATTGAGACAGCCGCTCTCAACAGTCAAAAATTGTAAAAGGAAACTTTTCGTATGGAAATATGATAAAATACGTATAAACATAGTCACTTTTTATCGAAAAAGTGAATATTTTAGGCGCTTTGTAATATTTTTAATTTGTTCATGCAGTTTTGCATTTGTTCAACGATTTCAGGAAGAACAAAAGAGCCAACATCTTTTATTATTAAAGCAAGCGATATTTGAATTAGATAAGAAAATATAGCCATGATTTGTAAGCGTAGAGAATTAATGCCTATTGAAACTTCCCGTTGTTTTTATTACCTGTTTAAAAAGAAATCTGGAAAAGAGACGCATTGACATAGATGTGTAAGGAAATTTTCGGAAACTTTCGAGAAATCGCGAATTCTAATAGTTATACTTTATTCGGAATAAACGCAAGGATAAAATGTCGCTTGGAAAAAAGACAGCAGAATACATAACGCGAAAGGTCCTGGACACACAGGCAAACAGCTGATTGCGCTAATGTGTGCCCCGTCAAAAAAATTACTGAAATCGACCTTTTTCAAATTTCTCTTAAATATCTAAACATTCGGAGGATTTTGAATATATTGTGGAAGATCGTTCTAAATTCTAGCTGACCTAGAAGCAAAAACAGATTTAAAAAATTTTTCTGGGGTTAAATCGCAAAAAAAATTTTGGGGTTGAATCCCTCAGATCATGTATGGGTAATATCCCCTCCCTATAGGTATGTGTGTTCATATGTCATTTACATATCCGATTTTCAAACTTCAATTCTTCACACCACAGACCATATCCTGCTAACCTGTGATTAACATGTTGCTTTTTAATTAATAAGCTCAAGGCTGAATCGAGAATTTCCGCTGATCCTGTTTAACAAATTATAGTTGTGCTGACTTGCGCATCAAGATATGCATGCAGCAAGAAGAGTAATGTGACCAGCTACGGATCTAACTTATCAAAATCAGCATACAATGCATATATACATAAACCATGTATTTTGTTAAATAAATATATAACTAGCCTGATTGAGAATAAGGAGAGCCGTATTGTAAGCTCGTTTCCAAGTGAACATACGAGCAGATCCATTTTCTTCCACAGCAGTACACGAACTTGTTGATTCAGCGAGTTCGTCTTCGTGCATGCACGACAAATCATTCAGACAGATAATTATCTGTTTTGATTGCAAGCTGTGCAAAAACTTTGTCGTCGCTAGCTGAAAGTAAAATTGGCAAACAATTTAAAAAGTATTGAATGATAAAATAAAAATGAAGTTATGTTAACTTTCCGACATTAGAGTTCACGCTAAATAGTGCAAGTCTGCTTCTGCTTCTTACTCGAAATTTGCGAATTTCTCAGAAAGAGGAAATTTCGAGAAAATTATTCAGGCTTTCCCTTTCCTTTCCGTTTACGTCATCAATGCCAAAACTCTGAGGATTCACGTGAAGATCTAAGTTTTAAAACGGAAATGAAATATGTACATTTACATATGTACATATGTACAGCTACGTATCCAGAATTTTATTTTAAGGGGAATCGTGTGGCAAGACGCTTTTATTGATAAAATTTAGAAATATCGGTTGGAAAATCTTGCTTTTTAGATTATTTTGATGCAATTTTGAGTAAACTGAGCGTTATACAATTAACGCGGAAAATTATGGCATTACTGCTTTCGCGCTAAAAATGATGCACAAAATATTCCATGAGCTCAACATCGCCTGGCAGCATCTGTCTGTCCGACCCTTCAGCAGAGGTAACCCCTTGCTTAACCCCTCCCCTGTGTGCGTGCATGTCGTATGAGCGGGTTAACACAAATTTGATAGATTGTATGTAGGCATTAGGATTGTGCCGGGTACCCAGACCCGGACTCGAATAGCCGGAGTACCCGGCTAAAATTTTGGACCCGGACCCGACAATCCTAAATTTCTGGACCCGGACTCGTACCCGGACCCGGCTGTATCCATAATTTTGGACCCGGACCCGGACCCGCCTTCAATATGGTGTCGGGTCCGGGTCCAAACATATAATGCACGCATACTGCATTGCAGAAATATTGAAAAACAACGAAAAATGACGTAGGTTTGAAAACAGGCAAATGGATCGTTTTCAACATTTTAATCAACTCAGTAACAAACTTATGGCCTTATCAAACATTGAAATTTAAGGTGACAAATAGTAATAATGTGACAAATATTGGCGCTATATTAAAGCCGAAGCCTGGGCGTGACACAATAGCAATATAAAGCATGTTTTAAATTATTTATTAATGCACTTATAGTAACAATACGCGTTAGCAGAGGCGGGAAAGGAGCGACCGTCCCCCATTGGCCAAAAATATTTGGCGAGATAAAGAATGGATATGCAATTTGCAATGATTTTTGGCCGTCAATGACCATAATTTCTCAAATTTATCCGACGCTACGCGCCGGATGATACCTATTAATGACATTTATTTGCTTTCTTGGCGATCTGGAAGCACGTTTTTTTGAATCGGCAAAAATTATTACCGATGTACAAAGACTTTTCGGGACCGTCTTTGTACACGTACAAGATTTTTGGGAAGTCAAAACCCGCAAAAAGGTCTAAACTTCGCAGAAATTTTCGGTGCTTCGCGCCGAAATGAGTAATTGTGTGTCCTATATATCTTTATAACAGCAGAAATCGCATTTCGCAAGGAAAAATGTCAAATTTTCCGGCGCTTCGCGCCGTTTTAAGACGATTCTTAATGATTTTCGCCCTCGCTAACCCTAGAATTAGCTATAATACGCTACTTAAGGTCGAACAACTCTACTACTTTAAAGCCGCTACCGTACCATATCATAGCACCCAAAAATTTGTGTGTACAAAATGTACAACGACTTTTAGAGACCATCTTTAAACATGTACAAACGGACCTTGTACCAAAAAACACTGCCTGTACGCCATTTTCTGTTCGTGTAGGTTTCAAATCAATTTTAATTGCAGAAACAGCTATTTTTGCAGAGTTTTCTTCTAATTTCAATCAAAAATTTCGATGTTTCGCATCAAATGCTATAAATACAGGAAATCGAGCAGTAAATCATGCTTCTAGGCGTCTATCCACCTTAATTTCACAAATTTGATTTTTGTTAAAGTCAAAGAATTTAATTACTTTTCTCGCACAAAATTGTCGAAAATTCCAAAATTTTTAGAAAAAATATTGCGTCAAAAGTGATTTTATGTAAAAGTATACGATGTAAAATACCGAAAAAACGCTATTTCACGCGTTAAGAGCAAATTTTTGGACCTATTTTTGACTGTTTTTGGAAAAAATGGAATCAGGCACGTAGCTGGCCGTCCTATTTTGGGGTGCCAACCATACGTGGGCAGCAAGATGGGGAGGGGGTGCAAGATTTTTCAAAGGTCAAGAAATAGCCTTAAAAGTGGTGGTATGGCGAAAAAACACCATTTTTCGACGTTTTCATTGAGCACTATCTATTGGCATCAAAAAATTGCGAAAAAACGAAAAAATTTAAAATTGAATTCTGGGGAGGGTATTTTGATTTCTGGCGGGGGAGGGGGTATTTTCGTTTCTCGGGGGTGCATTCCCCCAACCCCTCCACGCCCAGGTGTGGTGCCAACACCAATTTTGGGGGGGACTAAGCCCAAAAGGGCCAAAAATAGCACAGAATAATGTTTAAAAAGTCCTATTTTTCCGATTTTTCTGAATTTTGAGAGGTGTCCGGCCCTCTCATTCCCCCCAGAGATACGTGCCTGGTTGGGATACCGCCCTCCCTTAGGAAAATCCTAGATCCGCCACTGCGCGTTAGCATATTACAATCGTCTATGGAGACGTTCTTTTGGGGTCGTGCTGGCTGCACACACCAACAGGCATCAGACACAGTTGCAACTTAGTGCACTGCTGTTTGTTTGATTATTTCTTTGTTGCACCATTCCTGAACTGAACCTATCCTGGAACAAAGAAACTAACAAATAAATGTGCAAGCATGCGGACATGAGGGAAAAATTGATAGGATATGGTGGTTTGGTAGGTACAACACAATGTTATCTTAACGGACCCGGACCCGCCGGGTCCGACTTTTTGGACCCGGACCCGAGGTTGATAGAAATTTTGGACCCGGACCCGGACCCGACTTTCCTAAAATGTTGGACTCGGACCCGGACCCGAATTTTCGAAAAAAGTGGACCCGGCACAACCCTAGTAGGCATGATAAAAGGGAAACACTGAAAAAATTTAAATTTCTTTTTACGGGTCAAAAACGTGAACATGGTCTTCCAGAAGCTAAGACCATAGGCATGGCCGATCTGGAGGGAAGGGGTTTAAGGGGGGATCAAAAATTGAGCTTTTTAGGCCAATCTGACCTCAAAAACTGGTACGAGCGCTAAAGTGGCGTTAAAGCTTAAAGCACTTTTCGAGGAAACATTTAAGTTTCATGCTTTTTCGGCCTACGTTTTACCTGATTCGTGCAGAAAATTAGATTTTAATTTCCATTTGGAATTCTCTACATACCTGAGCATGTTGTTAGTGCACCCAATAGGCATATTTTCCTAAATAGGTTAAAAGAAATTGAATTAACCCAGGGGCGTAAATAAGCGCAATCCACGTATTGCCTTAGCGTTTTACCCGCTTTC
The DNA here is from genome assembly GCA_036768485.1 of Mermis nigrescens. Taxonomy (NCBI): domain Eukaryota; kingdom Metazoa; phylum Nematoda; class Enoplea; order Mermithida; family Mermithidae; genus Mermis; species Mermis nigrescens. The sequence continues at coordinate 31,842 of JAVLUZ010000864.1, forward strand.
TTCGACCTTCTTGTATTCTTTGCATTTTTGCGTTTTTTAGTGTGTCGACTATGTCTTTCGTTTAGTAGGTATATTTTTAAATCGTCTTCCTTATTTTTCTTTAATTCATCGTCTTTTTTCACCAACTATGTGTTCTCATTAAGCTATGGAAAAATTTCTTCTTCGTTCTTCTGCATTTTCCCAGAAAATATAAAAATTTTCCATTATGGGAGTCTAAAGACCCCTCAACCCCATGTATGTATGTCTGGACACGACTTAACATGGAAACATGGAGCGAAATATGTACACAATATACAGCTGATTGTTATACGCGTTTCGTCAAAGGGCTACACATTAACAGACTGTAATCACACGTGGACGTGGGGGGTTAGGGGTATGCGACCGCCAGTAGGCCGAATACCCCTCAGAAATCAAAATACCCCATAATTTAATTTTTGAAATTTTTTTCGCAATCTTTTGATGCCAATGGATAATACTCGATGATAAAAGTTGAAAAATACACCCCAGAATTTCGGTGCTGCACACCTTTGACCCGTAATCTGCAATTCATTGTCTGAAAGGAATAAAAGGGGAAACTGTGATTACCAGGTGGCTACGTATGTCGGTAACGTGTAACAAGTCCTAAATTAAAAATGGTCCACCAACCATGATTTTTGGGTAGAGCGAAATATGGTGCATACAAAGCTATATTGAAAAGAAGTCACATTTAGAACTGAAAGCAAAATTTCCAAAGACTTAAGAGGCAGATTTCCAACAATAGAGATAGAAAGATTATAAATATAAGATATTTAAATGGCCCTCTTATTCCAGCTAAATATGCACTATACATATACCTACTATGCGTTAACATACGGCTAATCACCTTCCGCTCAGAAATCTTCAGTTTTCTGCTGGCTAATTGCTCAGAAAGATACCATATCTCCGAAAGTGCACTCATTGATTCCATTCAATGCGAAGTTCGGTGTTGTGAACTTAAAAAATTAGCAAAAATGGTCTAAAAATGGTCTGATCTAACAATCTGTGAAAATGTTCAACATTAGTATCACTTAAATTTTAGTGTGATACGAAAGCAGGAGTCCGGCTTTATTTTCTTGGCTTTTTATGATTCTTGTGGTTTGAGAATCAGCTGGATGTTTTCTGTTTTTTAGTTGGAAGTTGAAAAACGTCAAAAGACCGATATTTTGTCATTGTAAACATCTACTTATGTACATACATACATATGTACAGGCCCATATCCAGCATTTTGTATCGGGTGGGGGGGAGCACGACCAATTTTTTTTAACATAAGAGGTTTGCAAATTTTGCTACTCGGATACCTAGCATAAGATACGATGAAAATCAAATGGAGACCATCTCTTTTAAAAGGCTGCGGATCTGGGGGTGATGCGCTCAAGCGCCCCAGCGAGGTCCGGGGCAGAGCCCCGGAAAATTGAGTAAAAAAAGAACCAATTTTGAGTCGAAACCTTAAATTTTTTTACGAAATCAGCCGAATTACGCTTCTGAATTCATTTTAAAAATGGTCAAAGTTCATCAGCAGATTCATAATCATTGACAAAAAATTGATGTCCTTATTGCTTCGTGAACACATCTCGTTTTTCTGCATAAAACCTTTGAAGAACAGAAGACATATGCAAAATGCACATTATTTAGGTTGAATAGATACTAAAAATAGAAGTTTAAACCGCGTGCTTAGGACTAAGACTCTAATTATAATTGGAAAATTTGGCGCGAAGCGCCGAAAATTTCTCGCGATTTATGGCTAAAAAAGCAAAGGAGGGGTAAAGGGCACACGTGGGCATGGGGGTTTGGGGGTATGCACCCCACCAGAAGTTGGAATACCCCCAGAAATCAAAATACCCCCCATAATTCAATTTTTGAAATTTTTTTTTGCTTTTTAGCGATTTTTTGATGCCATTGGATAGTGCTTCGATGAGAAACGTCGAAAAATGGTGTTTTTTCACCATCACTTTGAAAACCATTTTTTGACCTTTGAAAATTTTTTCACCACCGCCCAGAATTTTGGTGCTGCCCACTACCGTTTTTTTTGTATTCAGCAAAGATTTTCCCTGATGTACAAAAACTTTTCAGGACCGTCTTTGTACATGTACAAAGATTTTTGGGGAAGATAAAAATTGCAAAAAAGGTGTGAAATTCACAAAAATTTTGGCGCTTCGCGCTGAAATGAGTAATTGTGCATTCTAAATATCTTTATAATGGCAGAAATTGCATATCAAAAGGAAAAACGCCAAATTTTCCGGCAAAGCGCCGTTTTAAGGCGATTTTAAGTCTATCTGAGTTAAAAAATGCGTGGAAAATTGTATGAAGGACCTTGGTATCTACATATCTGATGATTTATCATCAGGCATTCATTGTACAAATATTGCGTCTAAAGCTGCTAGAGTCGCATCCTTAATACACAAAACATTCGTCTCAAAAATACCGATTTGATGATCAGAGCTTTTAAAACATACGTTAGACCTATCCTTGAATACGGATCCGTTGTCTGGAATCCATACCAAATTGGAGATATTACACGACTTGAAAAAGTACAAAGAAAATTTACAAAAAAATTATTTTGGAATAAAACTTTATCGTATGATGAAAGATTGAATTTCCTAAACTTGGAACGACTCGAAACCCGTCGTATCCACACTGATCTTGTTTTTGCCTTTAAAATTGTTAAACACAAAATATTGACATTCAATGAATTTTTTGAGCTTGCACCTGATAGAAGTACTAGATACGTAAATAACATGAAACTGTTCATCAAACAATCACGTTTAGATTGTAGAAAACATGACTTTGCGAACAGGGTGGCTAAAATTTGGAACATTCTCCCGCAAAAGTGCAGTTGACTGTAATAACCCAATAGCTTTTAGGAATATGATTTCGGAAATTGATTTTAGTGTTTATCTTAAGGGGCGTACGTAAGAGCATTTGTGCCTTACGCTCCTGGTACCATCGTATTATCTGTTGCTTTATGCACATACTTTGTTTTATGCAGATTGTGTATTATGTTCACATGGACAATGCGTTTTTACCTACTTTTTATGTTTTCTTTAATACTTTTACCGAATAAATTTTCTTCTTTCTTCTTCGTGATTTTTGCCCTTAGAGGACCAGAAATTAGCTAAAAATACACTACCAAATTCCAAAAGTCGAACAACTGTTTTTACCACACTAAAATCGCGGCTGTACCATATTAAAGTACTCCAAAATTTGTGTGTACAACATGTACAAAGATTTTTAGGAAGACAAAAACTGTAAAAAGGTGTAAAATTCAAAAAATTTCGGGCGATAAATGAGTATTATTTGTCCTATATATCTTCAAAATGGCAGGATTTGCATTTAGAATTGAAAAATGTCAAAATTTTTCGGCGCTTCGCGCCGTTTTGAGACAATTTTTAGTACTTTTTGGCGTCAGAAGCCAGAAATTAGCTAAAATACACTACCATAAAGATCGTAAACCCTGTTTTACCACACTAAAATCGGTACTCTACTTTGTACATGTACAAACGGATCTTGTACAAAAAAACGCAGCTGCCCACCTACATATGTGTGGTACCTAACGAAAAAACAAGCACATTTCATTCGGGGGTGGGCGTGCCCCATATCTCCCTGGATACGAGCCTGTATAGTACATTTTGCAACTCATTGAGGCTCAATAAATTGATTTTGAGACCTATGTACATAGGATCCGAAAAATTCAGGCGCATATGTATATACCTACCCAGACCCGTATCCAGGATTTTGTTCCGGGGAGGGAGGGGAGAATACGGCCAAAATTTTCTAAAAACAAGAAGGTGGAACCAAAGGATGAATCAAAAAAGACGTTTTACGACCACTTTCGTAATTGCATTTATTATATATCTTGTCATTTTGTATTTTAACTGTTGGTATTAGTAATAAAATTTTCTTTTCTACCCAGATGTCGTAAATGTGGTGAGAATTCAATGGACACCCTCTTGAACAAATCTCATTTTCTGTATAAAACTCTTGCAGAGCAGTAAACAGACATTGTTGCAAAATACGCTTGTATAAAGACTAAAAATAGAGTGTTTAAACCGCACGCTTGGGACTAAAAAACTCCAATTATAGGTACATATTATATTTTTTGTGATTTTTGGCTAAAAAAATCAAAGGAGAAGCAAAGGAAAAAATCATTCTCATATTTTATTTCGGGGGGACACGTCACGTGTCCCTATCTCCCTACATAGATACGGGTTTTTAACATATGTCATTATCGATTAAGGCAATTGTTTTCCATCTGAAATTATTTGTCGAACGTGTTGTACTGAACTGAAATATTTTATTGGCAGAAAAAGCATGTACGCAAATGGGTAAAATATAAGACGAAACGACGTGATAACTGAACAAACGGACATACAATCACAAGAGTGATTACTTACATAGGTATGCCCCACGTACATAATTTGACATATCAATGTTTACTTTTTTTCAATAAATCAATAGTACTTGAAGTCAACAAGTGGTCGGGTCGGGTAGTAGCATAGGTGGGCAAGATATGTAGGGCTGGCCAAAAGGGGCTGATATTCAAGAACAGTCTCACAGTAAATATAGATCCTAGCATACATTTTTAGCAGGTAATACATACATTGATATTGTTATCTATTTAAGAGTATTAAAGTCATTCTTGGAATCAGATTGCAGATGAAATCAATTCCAAAATGTATTTTCTTGAAAAAAATTATTTTAACAATGTATTAAGTGAATAATTCACTACGATGTGATAAATAATTGATCGAAAGTGTAAAATTGTGGGGAAAATAATACTTTTGCAGTAATCTGAATTGGCTGAACGTTTTGTTAACTGAGCTGTATATTTCCACTATAAAATCAAAATTTTTTTCAGCAGCTACTTAAGTTTCGCCAAAATCGCCTATAGTACCCAGTACCCGGTTTTTAAAATCTGAGGTAGGGGCAAAACCCTCTCTCACCCCTCCATAAGCCTAAGTGTGGGTAGTAGATTCTATATGTGTACGTGAAAGAGGTATGAATTGGCATTTCGTTTTTATGTCAGTCTTTTAATGCACGAGTCACAAAAAGTATGTATGTGAGCTCATATCAACAAGCCTGACCCATGAAACTGACTATGGTTTGCGTCAAAGTTAGCACTTTTCGATGCCTGTCTGCAGCTAAAGAACTTTTCAATAAAAAGTGAATGTTACCACTCACCTTAGGTACCAGAATGACTTTGATCAAGAAAAAGTCAAGTCAGTAGCTCTAGAGGAACCCTACAAAAATTTTTTAATATTTAAATACTGCACTCTAAATTTTTAGCAATAAAACCATCAAAATAAGACAAAAATTCATGGAGAATCAGACTGCCTTATGTATAGAGAACACGATTAGGTATTTCAGGGTGGCCAGCGATTTTTCCAAATAAAATTCCTGGTTTTCCCGCGTGATTTGCTCAAAACTTCCCGGTTTTAAACGATGAATTCAGTGCAGTGCAGCACACGTGCAAAGAGCGTACGTGCCTACCCAGGAGAGTAAAGAATTCTTTTCTTTCAAGTCTTTGCACATTTTTTACGTAAGACTTTAGCATTACTGTAATACAGTGCATTAAAAATGTGTCCGTATACAAAGTTCGATCCTTATTAGTGTACTGTAGCGACCTTACGGACTAAAGATGCACACTTTTGAAGCTCTGTTAAGAGATAAAACAAAAAATAACAATGACATACATAGGTATGCATTGCAACATAAGTTCAAGTAATCTTAAGACTTTGCGAATTACTAATTTAGTATGAAACACTAGAATATTCAGGCCGATTCAAACGTATGTATAAACTCAAAAAGAGAAATACGTAACACGTTGTTTGTAGCGTTGTAATATAGCGTTCTGAACATATGCCTAGTAAAAGTGGATTTCTCTACCTTTAAGAATAAAGTGTCGCCGAAAATTGTTGATTATCTTTATCATCCTCAAGCAAATTTGTAGCCTTTTCATTGATAAATTGCTGAAAAACCAACTATGTGACGCTGAACGCCAAAACATGTAGTAATTGCCAACGCCTTGAACTCAAAGCTAGATAGAAGCAGTTTTGTACAACGTCCCTTTATATATGCGCAAAGATTATCTTCAAAAGTCTTTGTAAATTTGTACATACATGAAGTTTGTTACTATATGTATATGGTACAGAGGCATACATGTAACAGGGGGGATGGGGGGAAATCCCCCATTAAAAATCGAAGTCCGCTCCTGTCCACAAAGCCAGGAAATTTTTGCCCCCCTCCCCGATTTTTGGAAAAAATTGAATTTTTTCGTCAAAAATTGAAGGTCATTTACTCCCCCTCCCTCCCCCAAAATTTCGAGCCGGCACAGGTATGTACAGAAGCGCTTTTAATGCGGTAAAACAGGGTTTTTCGACCTTTGATATGTATGTTAGCCAATCTCTTGGATTCTGACGATAAAAATACTAAAAATTGTCTCAAACCGGCGCGAATCGCCCGAAAAATTCTACACTTCTCTTTTCTGAATTCAAATTTTATCATAAAAGATATATAAGAAGAAACAATTACTCATTTCGGCACGAAGCGCCAAAAATTTTCGGGAAATTTAAGTATTTTAGACCTTTTCACAGTTTGTCTTCGCAAAAATCTTTGTACATATGTAAAAACGGTGACAGAAAAGGCTTTGTACATCGGAAAAGATCCTTGCCGCATACAAAAATACGGTGTTCTTGTGAATACAAAACAGAAAATTGCAACATTGTACAAGAAATGCTGGCATATTTGTTCACAAGTTGATGCCAATTTATAGATAACGACAACACGTTGCCGTTGCATGTTAACGGCATTCATTGCATTTTTAAATTAAGTGTTACGTTACGCCCCATCGCACGACAATGCATAAAAATTATCGGAAAGCCGGCTAGCCAGCAAATAGGTTCAACTCAATATGGGGGTTCCATTAAGAAAGTCCAGAAATGTCCGATGTTAAACGGTGATAAAAAATTTTGATGCAAGCAAATCGGGAGGAAATTACCTAGTTTAGTTCGAAATTAAACAGCGCGAAACAGCCCTAACCTATAGGAAATTAGCACAGCACAAGCCTAGGTAATAGGTACTTATCCACTAACTTTTCTTAAAAAGCCGAAATTTTAGTGCCTAGGTTTTGGTAAAAAATTGTCTATTTGCGGATGTCACCATGCGGCACCAAAATTCGGGGGAGGGGGTTGCAAGGTTTATCAGGTCAAAAAATTACCTTAGACCATCACTCAAAATTTACTTAGCTTTCTACTTTCGGCACTTATGCAGTTTAGGTGGTACGAAGATTTCTTTTTAATTTTTTCGAAATTTAAATATGGTCGATTTCCTTACTGTGATTAAATAATCATTGGATGTTGCTTGCGGATTCGTGTTTTTTAAATATGTATCGTCTTTTGTCCGTCAAGTATTACTCAACTTTAAAAAATTGTGAGCGAAACGGGATGCATTCCTGTATAAGCCTAAGCTAATACAGGACTGCATCCCTTTCGCTCACAATTTTTTAAGTTGAGCAATCCACAAATTTAGTATTTCAGTCCAAAATGAATGTCATATTTCTGAATCTCAAAAATGGAAGGTTTCCGATCAAAATGAATGTCCTATTCGTGATCAGCGCTTAAAAATATTTCATAAAATTTAAAAAAAAACTTAACCACCTAAACTGCATAAGTGCCCTACTTTCTGGAATTTCCAACCAACATCTAATATTCGCGAAATATATATTTTACCGGTCTTCCTTCAGCGGATTTCTCATTTTCTACTCGACATTTACTTGCCTGCTTTCTAGATTAGATACCTACCTACCTGAACAGCTTAAAAACGCATATCAACGTTCTACCTAGTACACGGTAGCAAGTTGCAAATCAATCACTTCTGATAAAATGGTGGCCCTTAAAAGGGCCGTTGGGTTTCGAAATACAATTAAAAAACGTCGTCGACGTGCGCAACCGCTGCGGATCTCGCTGCAACGCTGCTTCAATCGCTCGACTTGCTAGCCTTCGAGGGCTTCGCATCGACGTTGGTCTTCTTGGGCAAGAGAATGGCCTGGATGTTTGGCAAAACGCCGCCCTGGGCAATGGTCACGCCGTGCAGCAACTTGTTCAGCTCTTCGTCGTTACGAATCGCCAACTGCAAGTGACGAGGGATGATGCGGGTCTTCTTGTTGTCGCGGGCAGCGTTGCCAGCCAATTCCAATACCTCGGCCGTTAGGTATTCCATAACGGCGGCTAAGTAGACCGGAGCACCAGCACCAACGCGCTCTGCATAATTACCGCGCCGCAACAAACGATGGATGCGGCCGACGGGGAACTGCAAACCAGCTCGGCTGGAGCGCGTCTTCGATTTGCCGGATTTCGCCTTGCCTCCTTTACCACGTCCTGACATGTTTGATTGTAATAAATTCAGACGTCGACTATACTAGAAACTAGCATAAACACTCTTGCGCTCGAGCTTTTATATGAATTCAGTATTGCACATCTAGAAAATTAAGCGCGCTGAGATCTGATTCGTTGAACGCGGATTTCGCAGCAGTCTATAAAAAATCAATGATTTGCGCTTTTAGTAACGAATAGTAGCGGAGACAGACTGTTTTTAACCAATAGGAGCGCGCTCTGTGAAAAACATACTTTAGTATATAAGGGGCTGTCTAATGAGGTTTTCGTATTTCACGATCTTATAAGACTAGTTTGCTCTGCGCCTACTACGCTTAATTCCACAGATCGATTGAAGAGATGGCCCGTACCAAACAGACGGCTCGCAAATCAACTGGCGGTAAAGCCCCAAGGAAGCAGTTGGCTACCAAGGCTGCCCGTAAGTCGGCTCCAGCAACAGGAGGCGTGAAGAAGCCTCATCGTTATCGCCCGGGAACCGTCGCTCTTCGCGAAATCCGGCGTTACCAAAAATCCACCGAGTTGCTGATCCGCAAGCTTCCCTTCCAACGGCTTGTTCGCGAAATCGCGCAAGATTTCAAGACCGACTTGCGCTTTCAAAGCAGCGCCGTGATGGCTTTGCAAGAAGCGAGTGAAGCCTACTTGGTGGGCTTGTTCGAAGACACCAACCTCTGCGCCATCCACGCCAAGCGGGTTACGATCATGCCCAAGGACATCCAATTGGCGCGTCGCATTCGTGGCGAACGTGCTTAAGCTGGCGTCGGACACCGGTTGGCTAGACTGGTCGATTTTAATTGTATTTCTAAACCCAACGGCCCTTTTAAGGGCCACCATATAACCAGAAGTGATTGGTGGCATTTGTACTTGGCGAATCGTTTAGTTACGTAGGTACTACGTGGCTCGTGATCGGATTAACTAGGTACAGGTTGGTCGAGCGGCTTTTTTAGAACAAAATTTCTAAACCATTTTTTTCGGGTGTTTTCAGCAGAGGTCTTGTATACGAAAGTTGACAGTGGACGGAAATTTATCAGCAAAGAAAAAATTTGTAGTGCATTTTCAATCTTTACCAGTCCCTTTTTTCTACTTTCACATGCAATACTTGCTTGAAACACCATGGCAATGCAATTCAGATTGATGCCTGACATAAACTGAACCTAAGCAGCGGAACACAAATTGCTCCCCAATTTTTGTCCCATTCAACTCTGGCTTAGCTCCTGCCCTGTCACCAACGCATATCTAAGCCTAAGCGTCTCATAATTAACCGTATATCTCGTTAACTTTGCTTTACCTAACGGTTAACATTTTTCATTTTTGAAATTTTCAACTATTCTGAAATTCAGCCCACTGAGCTAGCAGATGCTTTGCAATCCATGGGGTAACTTAAGAATATGGTACTTTCTGAATACTAACAAACTTAAGAACAGCGGATTTTTTTGCTCAGTACTTAGAACATGTTAAAAGAGCGCGGTAAATCAATTTCATCCGTCTATGATCAATATTACAAAAAGCTATGGGTTTCTTTAATTAGCCTTTTCTCGACCTAAGTATTTGAAGATTCAAACAGCTGAATGCAGGATCATGTATATACCCAATTTACGTCGACCTAAGCATCTATGCATCGACCTAAGCATCTATACATTGACCTAAGCATCTATACATCGATCTGAGCATCTATACATCGACCTAAGCATCAATACATCGACCTGAGCGGGAGCGACCTCGACCTAAGCAGCTTGAAACACCTTTTACATATACTAAGCCTAAGCCTGAGTATACTAGCAGCAAAAACTTAGATTTTCGAGTAAAACCGAAAAAACATGCAGAAAAATATGAAAATTTTTTTGTTTTTTAAAATTTCAGACGGCTTTCCGCGCCTTTTTTCTCCTTCATTGCTAAGTGCTTCCTTCCGTTATTTCAGCCCATATTATTTATTTCTGACAAATGCGTAAGTCCTTGGATTGAGTCGTTTAATCGTCCCACGCAACACTCAAATCGAGAGTTGCCTGCAACTTTGCAAGTATGGCTCAGATTTTCACCAAATTTTCTTTCCGCGCTTCAATTTATCATGTTCTATCATTTTGGCAAAAAATTTTTGCATTCCATATTCGTTTTGCACATTTTCCGAAAGTACCATATTCTTAAGTTTAGCCGCAATCCATTAACTAATTTTTTGGCATTTTTCAGGGCTGGGTTTTTGCATGTTGCACAAGTTTCGCACGAATTTTCGGCGCACAACTTGCACGGTTGCTACCATAGGTGGGCAGCACCGAAATTCTGGGGGGTGAAAAAATTTTCAAAGGTCAACAAATGGTCTTAAAAATGGTGGTATGGCGAAAAAAATACCATTTTTCGACGTTTCTTATCAAGCACTATCCAATGGCATCAAGAAAGCAAAATCACTTCAAAATTTGAATTCTGGGGGAGGGTTATTTTGATTTCTGGGGGTCTATTTCAACTTCTAGGGGGTGCATACCCCCTAACTTCCCCACACGACCATGTGTGGTTGCTGCTAAAGTGAACAGGTCAAATTCGGGAGTGGAAAATTTTTTCGTCTAAACTAGTTCTCTTGCGTGAGTTTATTGAGCTTAATTATTGGCAATATTTTGGCCCGGAACGTTGCCTTTTTATGGAACCCGATTCTTCTGTAGAGAATCATGAAAACTCTAGATTTGAGATTTCATCCTTTTCTTTGTCTAACCTTATCAGTCAGGAAGCATGTTTTTAGCGTTTTAATTTTGAGTAGATACCTACCTGCCAGGTTTCTCGCATTGTACATATGTGTACGTAGGCTTAGGAACATGGGCAGCAACCATTTGTGTTTGTCTTTGACGTTACGACCAACCCTAAGTGTGTAAGTACGTATATTTCCTGTTTCAACGTGGTCCCATTTCATTTCTGGGTGGTGTTTCTTTGAGGAGAAAGAACCTTTTTCGAAAACAGGTTCTTGCTCCTCAAGCCACGAAAAGTGTCTTTTTTTGGCGGCGCGAAATTTCGAAGATTTGATGGCCAGAAGGTTCAGTTTTCCATCTTTCCTTGCACTAAATGACATTCTTTTCGACTAAGGGTAACGGGTGTTAATGGAAATGTAATACATGTGGGTCCAAAACTTCACACTGGCAAATGGAAAATGGTCCCGTAATTGGAACAGCAAAATTTCCCATTTTCGAACTTTTTTTTCTTGAATATACCTGGTTCTTTTGGGTTAACAATGAGAGGATCATGTCCTTAGTTGAAATTCCGTATCCATGGCGAAACTGGAAATTCGCCAGAAAATGGAAAGAATCGGTAAAACCCTTAAAAGGGAAAATTTATTAACTTCGAATTTTTCGTTAACAATGGTCTTTCAGGCACTGGAATTGGAAACTGAGCCGGAGAAGTTTATCAACTTTGGTTTTTTTCCATTTCCGATGGTCTTCGTTTAGCCATAAATATGAAATTTTAAGTAGACCTCAACGTGTTCTCGATTTTAACGAATCCTTCATAGGGAACCATTTTCAGTGGAACAGTTCGCATATGTACGGAAAATTTTCTATTTTCGGGTTTACATACCTGTAGGTACCAAATCCATTATTTTGTATGGGCCTCTTTGTACGTACATGTATAACCAGCTCCGGAAGTCTGTACGAGGGAAAATTTTTTTGTACATGTATCTAGTATATATAGATATACTCGCACATAGGCGTGCGTCACCCCCCCCCCCAATCGACGTGCCCCTCAAAGTTGAATTTTTGGTGCTATTCTTGGCAATTTTGCACCATCGAATCCCCCGAATTCGGTCGCCGCCCATGTATGCGTGTACAATAGAATTTTCAGATTTTTCGATTAAAGATGCTAATGCTCATGCATTTCCTTACCTTTCCGAAAAGTATTTTTGGGCTAAGGGATGGGCGCCCCCTCCCTGCGTACGTTTATGAATGTACATATTTTTACATACTTAGTCTGTTCCGTGACCCGTATGCTTCACGAATAGCCTTACTTTGTCCTAAATTCAGCTGATTGTATTATCTGCGCGAAGCGCGCCGAAATTTTCATACGTTTTTGGTTGAATTTACACATGAAAATCGACTCAGAAAGCTATAATTACTTGCTACTCAATCCGGAATATGTACATTCATTGCAATATATATACTGACTGAATTTCATCCCTATTCACTGAATTCAATGCAACACAAAGATAAAGTCAAGTTGATCTGCAAACGGCAGAAAACAGTGTTGAGCACACCTGGGCGTGGGGGTATGCACCCAAAAAAAATATATACCCCCCCCCAGAATTCAATTTTTGAAAATTTTTTTCGGTTTTTTTATGCCAATGGATAGTGCTCGATGAGAAATGTCGAAAAATGGTTTTTTTTCGCCATACGACCATACGTGGGCAGCAAGAAAATTCTGGGGGTGCAAGAATTTTTGAAGGTCGAAAAATGGCCTTAAAAATGGTGGTATGGCGATAAAAACATCATTTTTCGACGTTTCTCATCAAACACTATCCCTTGGCATCAAAAAATTGCGAAAAAAGACGAAAAAAAATTTCAAAATTGAATTCTGGGGGGTCCCCCAAACCCCTCCCCCCACACGCCCAAGGCCATTTTTTAACCTTTGAAAAATCTTGCACCCCCCAGAATTTTCTTGCTGCCCATGTATGGTGTTAAGGTGTCAAATAGTTCTTAATTTCTCCATAAAATCTTTATAAAGTTGAGATATACGTAAAAGATTTTTAAATTTAATACGACAGTGCTCGAAGTTAAACGAGGATTTTGGAGTGTTAGTGTCCGCGCATGGAGCTAAATAGATTGTCATTACGATATTGATGGAAATTTATTGAAACTGCTTAAAAATACTTAAAATGGCGTTAAAATTGCTATCACTGCCCCATAGTTTTTCAACATTGTACAAAGATGGCACCAAAAATCTTTGTGCACGAGCCTCAAAATCTTTGTGTCGTACAAAAAAACTGCATAAATATTTTTCCACTTTCGGGCGATTTTCCATCTTGGCCATATATATGTAGCTACGGAATTTCAAAGGAAAAAAATCGAAAATGGAAAATTTTTGGATTTTACTATTTTTTCCACTTTCCTGCGATTTTCCAGATCGGGTATGGATACGAAATTTTAACAGACATTTTTCATTTTCCAGGATTTTACCCATTTTTTTCTTTTTCCTGCGATTTTCCATCTTGGCCACGGATACGAAATTTCAACTAAAGACATCAAAATATTCATGATTTTAGCTCAATCTTCCATAGAAGAACCATCTTCAGAGAAAAACTTTAAAAATAAAATTTCTATTTTTCGTTTTCGGATTTTAACCGTTTTCCGTTTTCAGATTTTACCTTTTCCCAGGGTAACTGAGAAATACGGGTATCCCCTTCTGTAAAAGCATTTTGTATGTACCTAGTCTGTAGTACATACACAAAGTAGGTTTTGCGCTGAACGTAAATTCTTATGGCCGTGCACAAGGTTTTGTGAATTACATACATAACTGAAATTTCGAAAAACGGACAATTATATTAATATACAGGCAGAATTAAATGCGTATTCGAATACTAGCAGTTTAACTACATATGTATGCGTAAAGAAGCGTAACAACGGATATTTGCGAACGACGAATTTTTTTTATTCTAAGTAGCGTATTGCTGCGAAATTTGCACCTGGCGAAGAAAGTCAAGTTATTCGTATTTCATCAAAGGAAGTTATCAACCTTTTCATAGAATTTATGTCGCTCCGCGTGTCACGTTTGCTTAGACGTTCCACGTTGCTCATAATTTTGCTTCCAAACACTAAACAATTACCTTTTCCAGAAAGATTACCACTTTTTAGCTTACGTGCACAGGTCACGACATGGTGCAAATTTCGCAAAATGTGCCTATGAAAACAATAATGTGCATATACTTGGCCATCAAGGGCGGATTTAGGTACCCTCATTTGCATTTGTGTAGAGGAAAATTTATTCCATTTGAACAGAAACGCAAATCTCCGTATCGTAAGCATAAATGCAGCCCCATTTCCTAAATTTTTATTTGCGCTAGTGCAAAGGAGAGGAAATTTCTGTTCGATAAACAAATCGCCTTTGCGCACAGACCGCTGGCACTTTGATAAACTTTTTACGCCATGTAAATAAAGACATATTTATTTATTTATTTTAGCAGGTCTTGAAATTCTATGTCCATACGATTTTATAATCGTTCTCCCGTACAAAAGAATCCTAATTCTGAATAAGGCATCGAAAAACGCTGACTTTCGCATCGAATAGTGGATTTTTACCGCGACATGCTGTCTCGGCAAAGATGTGTCCCGATGTACAAAGACTTAAGTACAAAGATTTTTGGGAAGACAAAAATTGCAAAAAAGGTCTGAAATTCAGCGCTTTTCGGCGCTTCGCGCCGTTTTAAGACGATTCCTAGTGATTTGTGCCCTTAGAGACCCAGAAATTAGCTAAAATACACTCACCAAAAGTCGAACAGCTCTTTTTTTAACACACTAAAATCGCTACGACAATATTCTAGTAATCAAAAATTTGTGGTGCACAAAATGTACAAAGACTTTTTGGGACCATCTTTGTGCATGTACAAACGGACCTTGTGCGAAAAAAACTGCGGGTGAGGGTACCGAAAGCCCCCTAACGGAAATCTCGAATCCGCCACAGGCGATTAAACGCATCCGTACTCGTACCAAATCATATTACTATTTGTTTCATTCATTATTGCGTCAGACGTTGCAACATTGGACGCCGACGTTCTGCTATTCGATTGTTCGTCTAATTGTGCGCCGATCGACATATTCTCGTAGAAGCTTAGTACTTCTTTGCGATTCGCCGTCTCCGCCTTTGATTCTAGATTTTTATTATTGCTGCTGCTGATGGCAGTATTCTTTTGGCACGTTTCGTTCTTGCTGCGTGGCCCGGCGTCGTCGGAAGATGCACTGTCGATAGATGGCGCTGTTGTCGACATAGAGCTTACGTCGTTCGATCGATAAAATTTCAACGAATCAATGTCTAGTTGTACAATCACGTCATTATCAGCATTTTGGGCCACTGCACGAGGAGCTAACTTTGCGTTGGGCGTTGAAGTCTTTTGCGGCAGAAAAGGCAGCTGAGTTTCGGCGTCTGAAGGAGTCCGACGACAGATAGACGTTCCGCTCGCCTCGCAACTGGCAGGCGTGGCGTCGACAGCATGTCGAATTTTACCTGCTGTAGAATACACATAAAAAACCATTGGTTATAAACGAAAAGACGAAATTTAAAAAAATTAGGATGGAGCGTGAATGCTACGGATATAAAAAGTGGCATTATATTTACACACTTCGGACCAGAAATGCAAAAAAACCATAGCTTTCATTTCCTAACTGTCAGTCATATATGTAACTGTGGAGGGATCTCCTCTACCCAATCCAAAGTTGGTTGTCCCCACACATGGGCGTGGGGGTACACAGCCCCCCCCCCCCAGAATTCAATTTTTCAAAATTTTTTTCTCGCGATTTTTGGATGCCAATGGATAGTGCTCGATGAGAAACGTTGAAAAATGGCGTTTTTTCGCCATATGTACCACGATTTTTTTACTCTAGAAAATCTTGCACCCCTAGAATTTTGGTGCTGCCCTCCTATGGTTGTCCCCCAAAGCCAGAAAATGTTTGAATCTCCCCTCCGCTCCCCGATTTTGAAAAAAATTTAATTCTGTTGGCCATTTTTAGTTGTTTTTGGGCGTTTTTGGCCAGAGGTCATTTATCCCCTCAACCAAAATTTCGAGCCGTTACATGTAAGCTAACACTGCAACATTAACTAGCTTCAACAACACGACTAAGAAAGAAGTAAATAATGCTCACTGGGCAACGCGCAAATTCAGGGCGCAGGGAGTGCAGAAATTTTGAAGCCCAAAAAAGAGCCCGAAAAATTTACGGTAATGCATAAGTACATCATTTTCTCTACATTCCTCATCGAGCTCTACCTTGCTTAAGAATCGTGGAAAGAAAGAAAAATTTTCAAAAAGGGAATTCTGATACTTTTAGTATTCTCGTTCCCAACCCACCCCCCCCCCCCGCCAATGTGTGATCCTGATTGCATTTTAGGGGTCTGGTAAAAATCTGGCGAAAATTCCAAAAAACATGCCAAAAATTCAATTCTGGGGTGGACATTCCGGATTATTGGGGGGGTCTAAACCACATGTGAGCGTGGGGAGGGGGTTTGGGGTATGCACCATAGGTGTGCAGCACCGAAATTCTGGGAGTGCAAGATTTTTCAAAGGTCAAAAAATGGTCTTAAAAATTGTGGTATGGCTGAAAAAACACCATTTGTCAACGTTTCTCATCGAGCACTATCCATCGGCATCGAAAAATTGCGAAAAAACAAATTCCAAAAATTGAATTCTTAGAGGGTATTTCGCCTTCTGGGGATGCATACCCCCAACCCCCACGCTCATGTGTGGTTTACACCCCCTCCCCCCAGAATGCCGAATACCCCCAGAAACTAAAATACCCCCAGAATTCCATTTTTGAAAAATTTTTTCGCACAATTTTTTGATGCCAATGGATAGCGCTCGATGAGAAACGCTGAAAAATTGTGTTCTCGATGAGAAACGCTGAAAAATGATCTTTTTTCGCCAAACAATCATTTTTAAGACCATTTTTTACCTTTGCAAAATCTTGCACTCCCCCCAGAATTTCGGTGCTGCCCATCTATGGCCTAAACACCCCGTCCATGTGTGAATACAACTTACAACAACCCGCTTTATGTAGATCTATAATGATTTCTCATAAAATATCCAATATTTCGATGTTTGGCACCTGACGACATCACTTATTCAATGAATAGAAAATTGTTTTTAAAAAATCTATTTGTACATATAGTATCAGTGAATACATAATGTAGAACATAATGAAAAGCGTCTAACGATGTTTTGAAGAAATGTACAAAAATTCCGGTTTCTCCTAAATCGAATATCGCTTAATTTGAAAGTAATACCGAAATTTCTAAATTTTCAATAGAAATTTAATTACTTCTTCAGCGGGTGAACAATAGAAATTCCGTGTTCTCGCCCAGATTGAATTGAATAAGAATTGAATTACACGAAATTCTTTTGAAGAAAGCAGCGTTTGAATAAAGTGAAAATTGAATAAGAAAAGACATGCAGGTTATGCAAAAATATCTATAGATTAATTCATTATCATTCCTGATTATCGAAAATTATACAATACTGAAATGGGCTCTTTCTTACTAAGTACATAAAGCGCTTTCAAGACCATTTTCTGCATGAACTAAAACGATTCAGCGATAAATGGCTGGTAAAAAGTTTTGTACCAAAAAAGTCGATCTGTTGAAGACACGTCAAATTCCATCGAAACTTGAAACAAATGAAATGACAAATTGCACAAAAATTAGTGGAATTTCCTTGAAAACACCAGATTCCGCCCATTCAACATTGCCACAGTTTTAATTTTGTAAATGAATATAACTTGTATGAATCTAGTGGATTTAACTTGCGGTTTAAGAGCAGTTCCTGCAGTTTAAATGAAAGACAATCTACTAGTCTTACCCGTCGCAATAACAAATAAGGACATCTTTTATGTAGCATTTAGTCTATACGAAGGAAAAATTTATATTAACATCATCTATGTATACCCAGAGGCGTAACCAGGATTTTATTTCCGGGGGTTTCAAAATATTTTAACTCATATACACATATATCGAAAACTATTAGGAAAATAATAAATAATGAAAATAATGGCATTTGTGAACGTTTCTCGACGCGATCTATACCATCGTTTAGAAAATTTCTTTTTAAAAATCGAAATTTGTTTGCATGTCAAACTTGGATGTAAATAATATATCGCTTAACCTAAATTCATGACTGATTTTACAATATCAATTTCAAGCTGCGAAGCGCCGTGTTTTTTCTGTCTTTTTAGAAGACTTCGATAATTTTCAATTTTTTCCTTCGGGGGACCACTGTGAAAAATAAACGTATTTTTTATTTCGGGCTAGGAGAGCGCCCCCCGCCTGATTACGCCCCTGTATGTACCTAATTTTATCGTTCTTGAAATGAACAAAAAATAAATAGATAGGTGACCGTCTGCTTGACAAAAAATGAAAAAAACTCTTAAAATGTATAAAAACGCAACCTTTTGCCCTTATGTCGGGGGGAGGTTTGGGATATCAATTTTCGAGGAATAACAACCGACCTTTAAGTCAGGGAATCACTACAAAATCCCTGTTTTCTATACATGCGTAGGTCGTACATGTGTGTACGCAGGATTTTTTGTAAGGGGGAGCGGTCAAAAAATAGTGATCCTATATTTCGGGATACGTTCGCCGGGGCACAAAAATAAGGTGCATTTTCTGACATCTCCGAGCATGCTCTATCCATTTAGCTCATAAAATTCAAACTTTTCAAGAAAAATTCTATTTTCTCTTAAAATCCTATGAAACATTATACCTTTTTTGATCACGCGTAAGACAAAATTATGGAAAATAATGATTCAACGGCGCAAGCACGCTTTTTTGTATTCAGCAAAGATTTTTCCCAATGTACAGAGACTTTTCGGGACCGTCTTTGTACATGTACAAAGATTTTTGGGAAGACAAAAAACTGCAAAAAAAGGTCTAAAGTTCGCATCAGCGCTTCGTGCCGAAATGAGTAATTGTGTTCTATATATCTTTTTAATGGATGGCAGAATTGCATTTGGAAAGCAAAATGTCAAATTTTTAGGCGCTTCGCGCCGTTTTAAAACGATTCTTAGAGATTTTTTGCCCCAAAAACCCAGAAATTAGCTGAAAAACACCACCAAAGGTTGAACAACTCGTTTTTACTACACTAAAATCGCTATTGTATCATATTATAGTACCCAAAAATTTGTGTTTACAAAATGTACAACGACTTTTAGGGACCATCTTCGTAAATGTACAAACGGACCTTGTACCAAAATCACTGGCGCCAAGCGCCGAGAATTTTGAGATTGTTTGATGGAAAGATGCCAATTCCCATCATTTTTCATGCACATCTTAACTTTTTAAAATCATTTTGGGGCTAGAGGGCGGCGGCCACCCCTTCCCTGCGTACGTACGCCCATGAGTCGTAACATAGACGCACAGCGTGTCCGATCTGGGGGCGGGTCAAATATTGAGCTTTTTACTTTTTTGGGCTGACATTAACTCAAAAACTGGTATAAATGCTAAAATAGCGTTAAAACTGCGTTATTCCCGACTTTTTGCTCAATTTAAGCACTTCTAAAAAATTTTCAATTTTAATCCAATTTTAACCTTTTATTTTGCCTCATTTTCCGATAAAATTATTAAAATTATCTATTTTTCCATTCTGAAGGTTACCCCAATCCCCGCGCATTCTGCTTGGGACACGACGTACATATTAGGCAACTAAGAACTGAATTGATTGACATAAAAAAATACTGGGCAATTTAGAACTATGGACTCACGGTATTTCAATAGTGGCATACTATCACACTCTGGGCGTGGTATGCACCCCCAGAAATCAAAATACCCCCCAGAAATCAGAACACCCCCTGAATTCAATTTCTGGAAAATTTTTTCGTTTTTCCCACAATGTTTTGATGCCAATGGATAGTGCTTGATGAGAAACGTCGAAAAATGGTGTTTTTATCGCCGTACCAATTCATTTTTAAGGCCATTTTTTGACCTGCAAAAATCTTGCACCCCCCCAGAATTTTCTTGCCGCCCACGTATAATACCATCCCCCAAAAATCCTCCTCGCACAAGAATTCCGCGATTACCCGCAATTTTCGGTGCTCGCGCCATATACTCATTTTACCTCGTGATGTTGTTCAATTTATTATAATTTGTTGATTTTTTTAATTTATCTTTCTATGCTCGAGGAAGATAGAGTATTGTCGCCGAAACGTCGAAAACGATGTTTTTTACGCGTATTCACCGTTTTTAAGCCTCAAAGAAGGTACTATAAAATTTAATCCCCTCGCCTAGAATTTTCAAGCTATACAAGTCTGGTGACAAGCACGGTCATTATTCGATATTAGGAAGCGTATAATGTACAATTGTCGTCACGAAATTTGAACAATTAATATTTTTAAAGGTCCTCAAGGACTGAGCGCCTATGTTTTAACATATGTAGACGTCATCATATGTTTAGCACAGCAATGCAAAACATACGACGACGTTCTGAACAAAAGGCACGGCACTACATATATCCTCAAAAGGACTTTAAGGACTGTTAATTGTTCAAATTTCCGGGCAGAGAATTGTACACTATAGAATATATGTATGCAAGTTGTACTTAAATAGGAGGAGGCGGTGGTGGAAGGTGCCGCATAGACGAATAACGCGTTAGAATGGGAAGGTCGTTCTCGATGTGGGCATGCGACGAATCGTCGTCGGTGGCGAATCTGATCGCCGGTGCCTTTCTAACGGCAATGAAGTGACTTGATGCTGACGGATTGGTCCGCGGTAGGCGCGGCGGCGGCGGCGCTGAGCTCGACGCTGCGATCAAATTGCCTGGGCGGCACGTGGCGGCGGAGGCGGTTTGGCTGGCGCAGTCGAACTGGAGGTTGACCGTGGCACTGTCAAACGGCGAATCGCCAGGATCAGACGGCACGTCGACGCCTCGTTCTGAGCCTATTATAAATGAACTGGTTGGCCGCAGTTTTCGCATGGTTTTTTGCATTCGGCAAAGATTTTTCCCGGTGTGCAAAGACTTTTCGGGACCGTCTTTTAAAAATTCTTACTACGGTTCCAACTCGAACAAGAAATCTAATGGTAAAAATATCAATTTGATACCTGATTTTCATCGTGCCTTGCCTATACTAGACTGAGCGATTTCTTCAAGCTGTCTTTGCAGCTTGCACTCAATTTTCTCGTGTATTGCAAAATGCAACCGCTATACAGAAACCAATAGTTAGATGCAAAGCGCCCGAAATTTTGGCATCTTCTCAATGTGTATCTCAAGGCTGGGCTATTTCAAAAGACAAATTTAAAAATGAAAACAATTAATTTGGCACCATGCACCACAAAAACAAGGATTCATTACTGCAAAGATGCTAAAGCAGGGATTCGCTTATGATGAAACAGGAAAGCGGTGGTTGGCAAACACAATTAATTCATTCTTAAGAAGTCGGCGCCAAGCGCCGAAAAATTTTTAAAAATTTTAAAATCAAAATGCAATATAAAATGTTTAAATTTCTAATTTTTTTTGCCCAAAAAAGCCTTTGCGCATGGCGCTAATGAGACGAAAATGTCCCATTAGCGCAGGGCGGGTTTCCTTTGCGCCGCGCCAAAAAAAAAACAGTGGCTGTAACAGTTTCTATTCAGACAAACATAAAATTTTAAAGAGATCATAAAGAAAACATACAAGTTTTATTATGCGAAGTTTTACATTGTCAACATTTATACTTTAGGATTATTACACTTTTGTGTAAACACTATCATTGTCGGAAATTTTAAATAACGCTCGCAATAACGGAGCAAAACTTTTCAGTGTATTCTACTTTAACATCATTAAAAACGTAAAAATTGTTTTTTTATTTTCGAATCTTCGGAGGGTACATTTTTTACACATTGGCTTCCATATATTACATAGAAAAAATTATATAGCATCAAGTTTAGAAGACTATGAGGCTAAAGCATGGAAAACTAATCCATGACTCATCCAGCCTCGGCTGGCCTCATCATTCTCCTGACTAAACGTTCTTTGATTTTTGTTCAATGATTCAATAAATCGAAAGCATGCATAAGGTGCCCATTAAACATTCAACAAATAAAAGTCGCCTTATTCTCGCCTTCATTGAGTTATAGTCAAAATTCACCGAGAAGTCTTGCCTGAATATTGCTCCGTTTATTTAGAGTTTCGGAAAAAGCACTCATCACGTAGGAGTGAATTTCTAGCGAAATTCAAATTTGGCAAAGTAAAATTTTGCATGATAAAACTTTTATCATCGCTTTATAATCTGGTAAAGTTTGATATCATTTGAATAAGAACTGGAGCAGCTATTGGGATGCAAAGTTCGGAATAGATACACGCGCCACCCCGTAGATTGATGAAGATCAGTCAAGTAGGCAGTGTTTTTTTGTACAAGGTCCGTTTGTACATATACAAAGATGGTCCCTAAAAGTCTTTGTACATTTGTACAGACAAAGTTTGGGTCTATAATGTCGTACAGTAGCGATTTAAGTGTGGCAAAAACAGAGTTCTTCGACTTTTGATGGTGTACTTTAGCTAATTTCTGGGTTTCTGAGAGCAAAAATCACTGATAATCGTCTCTAAACGGCGCGAAGCGCCGAAAAATTTTACATGTTTCCTTTTAAAATAAAATTTCTGACATTATGAAGATATATAGAACACACAATTAGTTATTTCGGCGCGAAGCGCACAAAAACCTTGCAAATTTCAAACCTTTCCTGCAGATTTTATCTTTCCAAAAATCTTTGTACATGTACAAAGACGGTCCCGAAAAGTCTTTGTACATCGGATAAAATCTTTGCCGAATACAAAGAAGACTGTGCACGTAGGTTTGTAAACTTTTCGCCATGACTGTTGAGGCTCTAATAAGCTTCGGAGGATGATAGGGCTTATGAAAGGATGTATGTTTAATACGTCGGTTCTATTTCCGCCCACATGACAGACGTGGTAAACATATACCATTTACAAGCTCTATTATCCTGTTAAGCATATTGGAGCGTCAGCTTTCGTGGCGAGCACTGTAACATGCTTACGTAAGACTTCGGCGCCATCATGCAAATTAAGTCCCGTCAAATAAGGTAACTGACTCGCAACTTGCTTTCGAGTAAGCAAATTTAGCGGAGAATCAACCAGAAAATGTTTGTCAACCGTAGGCAAGAACGCAAATCGATTGTACTCCACCTACATAAGAGACAAAATTTACGCACTCGTATATATATCGAATTTTACGTTCACGATTTTTGCTGTTTTAACGATCAAAATGGTCAAAATAGCCAATAAAACATTTTTCGTGGAAATATCGCATTTTAAAAGCCTTTTGAGTCCATTTTGACAGCATTGTATCACTTATAACATTTGAAAATGCAAAAATTTTATCAATTTTGGGCGCATTTTGAGTAAAAAGTACTAACGTAGCGCGAAGCATGAGAAAAATTTTGACATTCGCTATGCGTAAAAAGATACCTAGTTGTATACATACATGATATATGGGATGGATGAATCCATTAGCTGCAATTAAACATTCTGTGTCCTACATGGAACTTAAAATTTCTACGATTCATAATCAATATCTACAATTGATTTTCGTGTAAGTGAGCAAGAACTGAGCAAATTTTTCATTTGTCAGTTCTCATTCGCCGTTATCCCGTAATCTATAAGAAAAGCTATCCACTTTAGCTCCTTTACCTTTCGTCGATAAGAAACGAGCTCTAGTGTTAAACTGCTTCACGGAATAGATTTTTTTTAATTTTTAAACGAAAATTTATTTAATTACCAAACGCGTAAATATTCGTTATATTATCAGAAGCGTTAGTTTAAAAATGTGTAGAACAACTTTGATAACGCCTTTGGTTCCCTTCGACCTCTCCTTATCAGCAATGCGTAGATTAAAACAGGTATGTGTAGGTCTGTATTAAGATCAATTAAATTATAAGGAAGCATGGGCGTATGCAGAGGGTGGCCGCCACACCTGGGCGTGAGAGAGGGGTTTGGGGGGTATGCACCCCTCAGAAACCAAAATACTCCAACCAGAAAGCAATTTTTGGAACTTTTTTGTTTTTTTCGCAATTTTTTGATGCCAATGGATAGTGCTGGATGAGGAACGCTGAACAATGGTGTTTTTCGCCATACCACCCTTTTTAAGGCCATTTTTTGACCTTTGAAAAATCTTGCACACCCCCCCCCCCGCGAGAATTTGCTTGCTGACCACATATGGTGGCCCCTTAGCCCAAAAATAATTTCGAAAGGGTAAGATAATGCATGGGAAATGATGGATTTGGCATCATTTTATCGGGAAATTTCAAAATTTTTGACGCTTCGCGCCATAGAATCACTATTTTCCATAATTTTGTCTCAAGCGCGGCCAAAAATACGTCATTCTTCATAGCACATTCAGAGAAAAAAATTTTTTCCAAAAAGTTTACATTTTATGAGCTTAATGGATAAAACATGTTCGGAAACGTCAGAAAATGCACTTTATCTTGTGCCCCGACGAACGTATCACGAAATTTAGGTGGTAAAATTTGCACCGCCCCTAGAAAAAATCCAGCTTACGCTCCTGTATGTACGTATGAGTCTTGCCATAGATGCAGAAAGATGTAAAAAAATGTTTAGACTTTGCTGACAATTTGATTTTGATATCTCTTTCGAACTTTCTCCCAAATCGGCCACGCCTGAGAATGTCTACTGCTAATGTGCGTTATCTTTTGCTACAATTAAAATAAAGACGAAGCACATTATTACGCCATTTTAGGTCTTTGTATTTTCCACAAATAAGCTAATTATTAAATTAAAAACGTTATGAAATTTAGTGACTAACATACCAGCATATCTCTCGATCCTGCTAAGATATCTTGCGTAGAGCGCGTTTTTGAGGCATTCAAACACTTCTCCGACATTAAAATCAAAGCAGCCGACCGCTCGACCTAACTTACCGGTGTTGTTGTAGGCCAACATAGGATGCGTTATCACCTGATCATACGACAAATGAGATCCGCTCAAAGCAGCCACAGACGACATAAGACCTTATCATTTAATGTTGTTAAGCAAGGATGAATTGTGGCAGTTTAAAGCGGTTAGTATAGCGTGTTCCAGCCATACCTGATCTTAGGAGGGGTTTGGGGGGTTTTCCTTTCACCGCCCCCAGAAAAGTTTTCACTCAGCCCCAGAATTTGCAATATTTCAAAGGTTACCTGAAAATTCGTAGAAAAAGGTGCTGTTTAAAGCTTTTTAGGCGTCTATTTGCTCGAAAATATCGAATTTTCGGCGCTTCGCGCCATATACTCCTTTTTGACTATATTTCCCTCAATTTATGCAAATTTTTTTATTTGTTTCAAAATTTCTTATGTTTTGGAAACAGCATCGTCAGAAACGCATAAAAACTATGTTTTGACGCAAATCCGCCATTTTGAAGCCTAAAAAGGAACTTAAAAATTTCGCCGCCCCCCCAGCAGAATTCCCATGCTGTGCACGACTGGTTCCAGCTAACTATAACGCATTTTACTTCTTACATAACTTTTTTTAATTATTCAAGCTAATGATGTGAAATTTGAAAATAACTTGAAAAACATCAAAATTACTGTAAGAGCATTCTGTAAATCAGCAATATTTTGAAATTATAATGTAGGTTGCACTTAAATTTTGACAGAAAATCAACCACTATGTAAATTGTAAATAATATATAAAAAATTGCATTAGAAAATCCCTAGAAATAATCAGGATGAATTTATTGAATTTTTTTAAAATTACATCACAACGAATAATTTTTCGAATGTACATATTGTTTAAATATGTAATTTTAAATATGCTTTTCTGCCCTAGAATATTTAGTTTTAATTATTGTTACCAGAGCATAAATAATTCTGTTCTTGCCTTAGGAACACGTTATATATGTTCTAACGATTACCTCGACTTTGAATTCATGTCAACATACTGACGACTCTATCAAAATTAATTATCACCTAAAGGAATTACTAAGACAATCAATCTATCAATTTTTAGGGAAAGAAAATCTAGAAAAATGATCTGACTAAATCACCTGATGATCCAGGAGATAACATATGCAAGCCAGCGCTAGCTGCGCCTGCTTCGTGACCTACGGCACAGACACGATTTGGATCACCGCCAAATGCATAGATATTTTCGCGGACCCACTGCATAGCCAAACGTTGGTCCAATAAGCCGAAGTTTGACTGGCGGCCAGGCAAAGACAAGAATCCTAAATCAGGAGTCGACTAATCAGACGTATTTCCAAAAATTGTTTCACGAAATGGTATGCAGATATGCAAGGCATAGGATTGCTAGGAGAGTGAAAATGGTAAGTGCCATTTTTGGGCCCAAAAACTGTACATACGCGTCAAAAACATCATATTTCGGCGTTTCTGACGATGCTCTCTTTCCCTAACGTGAAAATATATGAAAATTTTGAAAAATATCAAAAAAATTCCAGTAAATTGAACAAAATGTAGTAAGTATGAAGAAAATTCTAAACGTGTGAACAAACAGATATAGCTCAAAAGACTCCAAACAGCACCTTTTCTACGAATTTTTTTCGGAAAATCGAAAATACTGATTGGGGGAAAAAAATCCCAAACCCTTCCCCAAGATCGTGTATGATGGTATGCACAAAAACATCATTTTTGACTATATGCGTCAATTACTAACCACTAGCACGGAAAATTTGCAATAGGACGAAAATGCTCAAAATTAAATCTTAAGGCTTCAGTCAGTTTAGCGCAGCTTTCCGTCGAGATCTCTGGGTCTGGTCCGGTCAGGTCCACCCGAGGTCCATCCATCCATACACCGGCAGACAGTGCAATTAAATTTTGGGAAAGAACACTTCACCGAAAAGCCGAAAAAGGATTAGAAAATTTTAAAATTAAAAAGGCTTTTAAATTTTACTAAAATAAAATTTTTTAAAAATAAAATTCACGCTAAGTCAATTTTTCGATCCAACTAGTATGTCGGCCATACATGGGCAGCACCCAAATTCTGGGGAGTCAGCACGGGGTAAATGGCCAAAAATGTTACTAAAATAGAATTTCGGGAGTCCACAGTAATCTGCGGGGATTTGGATTTTCCAACTTCTGGGGGGTACAGCCCTCCAAAACCACCCTCCCCCTCCCTTTCACGCCCATATGTGATGTTCGGCCATGGAATTAGGAATTTAACTAAACTCAATTAAAAATTTGTAAAGTGAAATTAGAAAGTTGATTTAAAAAAGCTAATTAGAATTTCCTCCAACTTCTCTTCAGCTAGTTGCCCTTTCGCTTTTCGCTTAAAATCGACACATTTGGCTCCTTTTAACTATATTCGCCAATAAGATAAACATAAACTAACAAAAAATAATATGGTGTTGAAAAGTACACAAAAAAAATTAAATTGTCAGAAAATTGGCCAGAATGTATCAGTCATGTAGAAAGATTTTATAATTTTTTTATTTAAAAATTAAACAATTTTTTTATTTTAAAGAATTTATTTCTTTTAATTTTCTTAATTAAAAGAGAACGACCCATAATTACCGAAGGGTCCAAGTCGATAGTTCACCGTAACGACAACAATGCCTTTGCTAGCCAGCATGTGACCAGGCCAGTCATTGGATGATCCCGATTGAAAATTACCACCGTGAAAAAATACAATCACGGGAAACATTCGCGAAGCAGATAAGCTGGCCTAATTTAAACAGATGGTAACAAATAGAAAAAGCGGTTTTTATCAGTTATTTAAAAAATTAAGCATTTCACTGGATTCCGACGTCTGCTTAAATTCAGAATGGAAAATTCTAAAATCCAACAAAAAATCTAGAAAATTGAGAAAATTCAAAAACAGTAAAAAAACCAAAAACTTTTTCAATTGAGTATAATTAGGTTTTACACCATTTTTAGATGTTTGATGTTACATTTTTAACGTTTAATCATTCAGCTTTTAATTTTATGATTTTTAAATATAGATGTTTTTATAAAACGTAAAACGAAAGCAACTCTACATAATTATTTTTCAACTACATATATATATATATATATATATATATATATATATATATATATATATATATATATATATATATATATATATATATATATATATATATATATATATATATATATATATATATATATATATATATATATATATATAATCCGAAGATGCATGAAAGGCTTTGTCTGATTTAACTTCCTGACCCTCTAATCAAACAACGCTTAATGATAAAGACACTGTAAAATCCTACCTACTGAAACAACTAAATTTTATGAGCATAATTCCATTATTTTCACTGAATATGGTGCAATGCTTTATAGAGTATTTATAAAATTTTCTATTCAAAAAATTTTGAAGTTTCGTTAATGTGAACATATCCCTCTTATTAAGGTGTATATATAGGAATATACATTACGTGCATGCAAGCAGCCCGTATTCGGTTTTGTATTTAGGGCATTGTTGAACTTAGGCATCTTGAAAATCGTTAGGTTATACGCAAGCATATTTTTGAACGTCTTTCGAAAAGTTCTGTACAACAATGAAGAAGAAAAAAGTTTTGAAGAATCTAAAAAATTTTTGTCTTCATTTCAAACGTCATAAGTACAAAAACATATGTATCATTTAAACTACTACTGCGTGTATCTATCTACACGACTGATTTATCAATATACAGCCCAAGCTTGAATTCCGGAAAATTTTGAAATTTTTGCCTTTTTAGATGTAATCCATAGATGTAACCCGGGGATGGATCCCCCCACTAAAAGTTGGTCGTCCCACCCACCATTTAAAAAATGGAATTTCTAGCCGTTTTTAAACGATTTCTGGCCGTTTTTAAGCGATTCTTGGCCGTTTGAGGTCATTTACCCCCCCCTAAAAAAAATTGGCCGGGGACCCCCTCTCAAAATTTCGACCCGTTACATGCATGATGTAATCAATTCTAGGGATCTGCAGAAGAAATGAATCAAGAACATCAATAAATTAGCGAATTCTGGCATTTTTCGCAATGTCTTATTCAAGCCTGGACCGGACTAAAAACGCATTTTGAGTTTGCTAGCTTAAAAGTGCGCTAAAGCCCAAATTATGAGCTTTTAAAATACTTTTCGAAAATTTTCATCATTTATTCTCAGAGGATGATAGCAAATAGTATAGATTCTCTTCCTTCTATGAGACCACCTTCTGATTGAGGACCAGCGTGTAAACGAATCCTCTAAATAAACATCCATAAGCTACAGGGAAAAGTTTGACCGCCTATTAAAACAAGAAATTTATGTAACCTACCAACTTGTGCAATACGGTGCGTTAAAATTAAAAATTGTAAGACAATACAAACTTCTGGTGTAAAAACATTTAGGTACAGACAATCTTCGTCTACAGTATATTCATAGGGCGTTGTCTCGCGCCACACATTCGGTCTGGAAGCGATATCCTGAGCGCAAGCAGGTTTAAAGTGGTGAGCAACAAACGCATCATCCCAGAAACGATTGAATTTTTGTGGCGGTTTAAACCTTAAGTGGCCAATAGGTGGCTCGGCGTAAGGGACGCCCAGAAAGGCGTAAACTTTTGCAGTAACATTGTTTCGTGTAACATGCTTCTGCTGATTTATTAACGAGTCGTGTGCATAATCGCGTCCGTTCATGTCTACCTGAATTTTTCAATATAAGATTAGCAAGCAATATATAAAAATCCAATAAAACAGACTTAACGGCATATTTACGTTTAAGTGGATTATCATTAGATATCTAAACGCAAAATTCATATATTCTACAAACTAGGTATCGTTTCAATCCTACTGCTTTTTATCAGCCTGACTATATGCCATATATATATATATATATATGTAAGGGCTTGAAATTTTTGGAGAGGGGGTCCCCGGCCATTTTTAGGAGGAGGGATCAAAGAACTAGAATTTTAGGCTAAAAATGGCAAAAAAGCACGGAAAATGGCCAAAAGACGAAAGTTTTCATAAAAAATCAGAGGTCAAATGGGAAACGATCATGCATGGGTAGCAACCAAAGTCTGGGGGTCCAATGAGGCTAAATTGCCAAAAATAGCACCAAAAATTCAATTCTGAGGGTTTATCGATTTGGGCAAGTCTTTAAGATATCGGGGTCCAGACCCCCCCCACGCTTATGTGTGGGGACGACCGACTTTGAGTGGGATGATACCACGCTCCTTACAACCAAAGCATAAAAATTCTAGGGGGATGAAATTAAAAAGTGCCTTTTTTGGTCCAAAAATGGTAGGTACGTGTCAAAAACATCGTTTTTCAGCGATTCTGACAATGCTCTATCTTTCAAGAGCATAAAAACAAATATCGAAAAAAATCAAAAAAGTCGAAACAACTTGAACAAAGTATAGTCAAAACATGAGTATAATGGCGCGAAGCGCCGGAAATTTGGCAGTTTTGAGCAAATAGGTAGCTGAAAACGCTTTAAAAGCATCTTTTGTATAAATTTTTATAAAATTTTTCGGTAACTTTTAAAAAATCGCTAATTCTGGGGGGGTGGATCATGTATGGCCCGCTCCAAACGAAAATAAAGAAAAGAAAGAAAAACTGTAATCAGAGAATAAAAGCAGACTGAGGTGAGGTGAGTAAATTATTTGAATTCCAAAATGAATATTTGTTTCAGAAATTTATTACGGTAATCAGTAAAGCTAGTAGCGATAAAATTTTATTTTGAAGCCAGTTATTCCTAATATTACCGTCCATGTTAAGCCGTTTAGCAATATCGATCGCCCAATCACTTGACCCATTGAGAGTCGAATAGAAATTTCCTCTGCATGACTAACTTCTGGTAATCGCGTTGCAGATGAAAAACTGGTAAACGCGTCAAAATCTTTGACACTTTGCTCTATGCTAACAACTCTGCCATAAAGCACCGCAAATGATAGAGAAATAAACTTGGCAGTGAAGTGATCAACTTGGACAGTCATGAATGTAAAACACCTAGAAGAAATCGATGTGACAGATACTTTGTTTAATATTGAATAAAAAATAAAAATTTAAGCATAAACCTAAATGCAGAAAATCCCTCGTCACAATATACATTTGAAGTAATTTATTATAAATCTAAAGTTTCTCAATACCTAATCACATTAATCTTATAAGTATAAGGAAAAATAACTCAATAAAATTAGGGTTTAACAAAGATAAGCTTTCATATGTGATAACTAGTCTATTGAGATGGCACTTAATATCCAAAAAAAGCTTCATGATTCCGCTTGCTAAATACGCAAAATTCATAATTTTATAACAATTTTATAATTTTTTTATAAAATCATTATTAAATAATTTTACGTTTGCTTTGCATGCAGGCACTTTTTTGCCAAAGAGGCAGGGGAGGGGACTAGGTTCCCCGAAATGACCATGATTATTTTCCGCAAGGATCCTCCAAAAGGGAAGTCAAAAACTAAAAGTTAAAAATTATTAAAAAATGAAATTAATGAAAAATTACAAAGGCCGCAAAAATAGGTTTTAGCATACTTTCGAGCAAGCAAAGACAGAATTTTATTTAACACTTATTTTATGCGGGTTTTCTTTTTGTTTAAAGTCTGAAATTCAGTGCAAAGAAAAAAGATGAGAGATTTTTTGAAGTCAATGTTGAACAGGATATTCATTATTCAGATATTAGTCACAACTAGATATAAATAACTAAAGGATATTTTATGCTACTTCAAAATGGGTAGAGCAAAATTTTATTCGATTTTTCTCTGTGAAATTTTTCTGCACCATGATATTACAGATAGACCGGACATGCCATAGAGTGTTGCGGTAGGTATCATCCTCCACAGCAGGATCTGAAAGATAGGTATTCTCACTCTTGAGTGATTTGAATCAAAATGCTATATTTTTAAGCGATTCCAACATAAGTAATATTCCTAATAAACACAGCTTACTGTAGTCAAAATCCCGAAAGTCATCCTCCCCACATTCTCGATTTTGCCCCTTCCTGACCACTCTGCCCTCGTGCGTCAATGGTATGCAGGCCAGGGTTGGCACGGGCTGGGTTTTTGGGTTTTTGGAATTTTTGTGGGTTTTTCTGGGTGCAAAATACCAAATTTTTGGGTTTTTGGGTTTTTCGAGCACAAAAAGCTCAAAAAAATTTAGCACATCATGCGATTTCGTAATTTTTATACATGTTATAGCATTAACAGCATATGAAATTTTCGCAAGCACAAAACAGCTGAAAAAAATTGTAAAAAATTTTTTTGGCAGGACAGGATGCGGCAGAATGAGAAATGCACAAGAATGAAGTTAAATTAGATCATTCAAAAAAATATTTTTTCACTGTAAAATATTTTCAATGGTTTCCGCCTCTTTTTTTATCATTCAGGTTAAAGTTTTCAACTTAAGGCATGGTAAAAACGTATTTTTAGCAAAAACTAAGGTTAATTCACCCAAAAAAATGACGTCACCTACGTAATGCCTCTAAGTCGTTTTTTGACATTACTTTGCACCACACATTCCTATAGGGGGTGAGGGGGGTATAACCCCCTCAGGGTACAAGACTCGAGTCACTGCCAGACAATTTTAAGTGAAAACCTTTTGAATTTTTTGAACTTAATTTTTAGTACGGCAAAAGTGCACGTAGCTATTAGAATTTCACGAAGTGATGCAGTATTTTTGAATGAAAGCAAAAGTAAATTGACAAACTATCACTATAAAACATGCATGTAACAGCTCGAAATTTCTGGAGAGGGGGTCCTCGGCATACATATAACGGCTAGAAATTTCGGGTACGGGTCCCTGGCCATTTTTAGAAGGAGGGGGGTTAGCGACTCCAATTTTAGGTCGAAAATGGCAAAAACACCTAAAAAAAGCCAAAAAAGCGCAAGTTTTCGCCAAAAATGGTGGAGAGTGGATCAAAATTTTCTGACGTTGGGGGATGTTGGAAGGACGTCCAACCCTGGGTGGGGAATTCCCTAAAGCCCCGTGTCGCACGTATGGTTTTAGACCATTTTTATGGGGGTAAATGATTACTAATTTTTGGCCGAAATCGCAAAAACGCACCTAAAATGGCCAAAAAATACAGCTTTTCGCCAAAAATCGATTTCGGCTCGTGCATATATTTTTGGAGCCTTTTTTATACAATGTTAAAATACTTTCTGGGGCAAAGTGATATCAATTTTAACGTTTTTTCAGTATTTTTATGAAAATTTCAGAACAATTTCAGCGCTTTGCACAAAATGTCGCTAATATACTATATTTAGATTCAAGCAGGGGCATTAAACAATCCAAAATCAATCTTTGTGTAATCTAGGCATATTCAGCAGATTCTAATATATTTTGTATCTATTTCTACTGCTTTTTAAAAATTTTATGCAAAAATAAGTTTATACTATTTAATAACTTTGCACTCTTTCGCCGTTCAAAGATAAAATTGACTAATTTATCTTGATGTTGCATTGGATTTATAAGCGCAGTGGTGCTTATTACAAGATTTAATTGACATATTACAATTTCTGCAATATTTCTGATTTTGTAGTACAAGTTGTTTTAGCTTTCTCAGTCGAGTTTTATGTGTAAATTCCATCAAAACCTCATGAAAATTTCGGCGCTTCGCGCCGAACTAATATTACCAACTAAATTCACAGGCCGAATTATCACATTTAGGACCACGGTTTTTTGTATCCTGCACAGATTTTTCCCGATGTGCAAAGACTTTTCAGGGCCGTCTTTGTACATGTACAAAGATTTTTGGGAAGACAAAAACTGTAAAAAGGTGTAAAATTCCCGAAAAAGTTTGGCGCTTCACGCCGAAATCAGTAATTGTCTGTCATATATATCTTTAAAATGATAGAATTTGCATTTAGAATGGAAAAATGTCAAATTATCAGAAACCCAGAAATTAGCTAAAATACACTACCATAGGTCGATAAAAGCACATTAAAATCGCTGTTGTACCACCATATTATACTACACAAAAATTTGCATGTACAAGATGTACAATGACTTTTGGGTACCATCTTTGTACATGTACAAAGGTACCTTGTACAAAAAAACACTATTTAGGACTGCATGCCGGTCACACACTGGTAGTATGTAAAAATGCGTATGTTTAAAAATATATTTATACAATGCATCTATAAAAATTTGTTCGCTCATACAAAGACCTTTTCAGAGATCTTTGTACCTGCACAAAGGAGCTCGTACAAAAAATTTACTGGTCCCCCATTTTGGGATTTCACCACTCCCTCAACTCTGGACCTTGGAAAACTATACTTTGCACCCCTAATAAGGAATGAAAAATCCAGACGCAGGCAGGGTTCGAACCTGCGACCTTTGGTATTCTAGACCAACGCTCTAACCAATTCGTTTTTGTTCGTTTTTATCGACATTCAAAAAATTTTTCAATTTTGGCTTCCTCCTCCCAGAATTTTGGTGCTGCCCATGTATGCTCCCCAGACCTGATTTATCTCTCCACGCTATACCAACTCGATCTGTATGATACGAATCACGAAATATGTCTTGATGATAATTTTTTTATGTTTTGTATATTGATTTGGATGGCGAAAAATTAACAAGAAAAGCATTTAGTATGAATAGAATATAAAAGTTTATTGGCTGAATTACATGGACAAGACACGTTACAACAAACATCAGTACGATTATGCAAAGAATAATTAAATGAGCGATTTAAGGAAAAGAATTGTCAAAATATGCAAAAAATAATGCAAAAAAGTGAGTCAGCCTGACATATTTCAGTACTGGTTGAATGAAGTTGTTTTTTAATTTAAACTTTTTTATCATTGAGATTGTGAAATATTTCACCCAAAACATCACTCCCACCCAAGTACTTTGTTAAAGGTTAGCATAGCCGTGCCTAGGGGGTGCGAACTGTGCGGCCGCACAGGGCCGCTAAAAATATGGGCCGCTAAAAAAGTTGTAGTGCATGCCGTAAAGAATTCATTTTTTGGCGGCCTTCTTACAATAATTCGATACATACGTTCAAAAGGATCGAGTTTTAGACGTTCTAATGCAAACCCAGTCAGTTAAAAATCTTTACTTGCATTTTTAAGAGAACGCTGACTGAGCTATACTTGTATTCATTTTTCAGACATATTGTTGATTTTTCTGTTGCAATAATGTGTGTCCAGAAACTTGAGTTCGAAAAGGCTAAAATGTCAAAATTTTCCGGCGCTTTGCACCGAGCCATAGATCAAATGAATTTAAAAGCTTGAATCAGCTGAATTAATCTAGCACTTCACATCACTAGTAACTTAATGCACTATTTGTTCATTGAATGAAAGTGCGCATGCTTGTTGAGCATAAAACTAAAAGTGCGAAAATGATTGTGTACCAGTTTGTCTATTCTTTGCTTTTTTGTCTTTCTTTACAAGGACACAATCCTATTTTAAATGGAAGAAATGGCCAAATTTTCTTTTGTTTTTGTGCATTTCCTGTTTTCTGAACTGCATCTTCTTAATAAGAAGGTCACAAATGGGCCTGAAAAGGGTAAGAACAAAAACTTCAATTTATACATTTTTCTATATCTTATTGGCAGCGACCCGTTGCTGCGCTATGTAATTAGCAGAGGTCGAAAAACGCATTTCAGCTCAGAAGTTTTGTGAGATGTAAGAGTTCATCAATTTTGAGTGTTTTTGGGCTCCATTCAGGGCCGAAATTCGGCCGTTTTTGCGAAAATTTTAACGTTATTATTTGACATAAAAATGCTTTTTTTACAAAATTTGTAGGGACTCTGTCCCGGACCCCGCAGGGAACGCTTGACCGGGTCACCTAAGACCCCCGCAGCATATGTGGGCAGCAACAAAATCCCGGGAGGGTAGGTGCAAGGTTTTTTAGAGGTCGAAAAATGGTCTTAAAAATGATGGTATGGCTAAGAAATACCGTTTTCAAGGTTTCTCATTGAGCACTACCCACGAATACCAGCTTTAAAAACATGGGAAGATGATGAATCGCTCAAGTCATGCACATGGACCAGACATGTACACTGAGCTAAAAGTTCTTGCTCGATCAAGTCCAAATGAATTAACTTCGCCACTAGCTTACTCTCAAATATCTATCAAATGACTTTCAAGATGTTTTCCCGAACCTTATAATTGATTTCAGAATTTTACTTACAATACTTATTGCTGTGGCCACAGACATATTTGCGGTCAACTATGACTGATTCTCGTCTAAGTGCACTAGCGATTATTTCAATTGAAAAGGATTTATCATCTTCGTTAGATTTTTTGCAATTGATTGACCAGTTTGCCGCTCAGAAAGCTAGGCAAGTTATTTTGTAATAAAGCACGTCATCATTCACGAAATAGGTAAATTATTTGAGAAAAAACATATGATACCTACTAAAAATAATATATTTTGTTAGTAAATTTACAGTAAGATGCTAAATGCGATCATATAGGTACATATGTAAAGGATATACATAAGTGATAATTATGATGCCTTAAATACAGTTTTAAAAATTATGGGGGCCGCCAAAATAAGTTTCGCCCAGGGCCGCTAAACCTCTAAGCACGGCCCTGAAGGTTAGCTATCAAAAACCCACCAAAAGCCCGCAAAAACACACAAAACTCACGAAAAACCCGAAAACCCAAAAGTCGAAATTTCGAACTTTTGGTTTTTGCCAATCCTGATGCAGGCCCGTATCCAGGGGGAAGATTAGGGAGCACGTGCCTCCACCCCTCGAAATTAAATTTGAGAATGAGTTTTCCCCTTACTCCCCTTTGCTTTTTTAGCCAAAAATCGCGAAAAATTTTCGGCGTTTCGCGCCAAATTTCGCATTTGTAATTTGAGTCTATTTAGTCCCAAGCGCGCAGTTTAAACATTCCATTTTTAGTCTTTATACAACCTAAAGCGTATTTCGCATCTATGTCTCCTGTCCTTCACAGTTTTTATGCATAAAATGAGATTTGTTCAAGAAGCAAGAATAAAAGCAATTTTTGGGATTATGAATTCGCTGATGAACTCTGACCATTTTTAGGGTAAATTCAGAGTTGTGATTCGGCTGATTTTGTGAAGAATGTAAAAAAATTCTAATAGAGATGGTTACCGTTGGATTCTCACCGTATCTAAGGTATCCGGGTAGCAAATCTGCAAACTAACATTCATGCTTTGGTCCCCCTTACGTTTAAGTTTTTAAATCTCGTATTCAGCTTTAAAGACTAATCAGAAATAGCTTCAAGCGGCTGAATTTCCCAGAGATAACATGATCTTAACATATTTCTATCGTTTTTGCATGAATTTGTAGGCTCCTTTCGTTTCTTGGCGCCATTTTTCAAGCTACAATATTC
This sequence comes from Mermis nigrescens, assembly GCA_036768485.1. NCBI lineage: Eukaryota > Metazoa > Nematoda > Enoplea > Mermithida > Mermithidae > Mermis > Mermis nigrescens. The sequence continues at coordinate 69,129 of JAVLUZ010000864.1, forward strand.
GGGACCGAGGGTGCGGCCACACCACCTACTGCAACCCCTTCCTGGTTACAGGCCTGAGCTTAGCCGATTTGTGAACGCATTGTGCTGCTGAGCGGGAGGCTGAGGATCGAAACCCGGCAACTGCAAGTTACATATTTCCTCGAAACCTACATATGCAAGCTGCATAGGCAAGACGAGCAGAATGATACTCGTACCCAGGTGCATACTTATAACGTATAGATAATAATATAATCGACCCAAAAAACGTTCCAAATTCCAACTGTGTAAATAAATTGTGTTCTATTTTGTTTAATTCAGCGCAGTGTATGTAACAAAATTGCTGATTTGCATTTGCTTTTGAGTTCTCATACTTATGAGTTGATTTTTACTACTGAAACATGGCTGACTGATACTTTTAGTGATTCTTTGTTAGTTGCAAATTTTGGTTATTCAGTTTTTGGAAACGATCGTGAAAAAAGAGTAGGTGGGGAGGTCTGTATTATCTCCAAAAAAATTTGTCTCTGAGATTAGTAAATACTTTCTCTATTAACTGTACTGCTGAAATTATTGCCTGCGATCTTCTTATTGGTTCTATTACATATAGGTTCATTTTGTGCTATAGACCTCCTAATTATTCTCTACACGACAAACAAAATCAAGATTTTTTAAATCTTTTAAATATATTGCTTGATTGTAATAAAACCCTTATTGTTTTAGGTGATTTTAATCTACCGGATATTAAATGGAATAAAACTGATGTATGAAAATAGTATGTCTTTCAATTTTTTCGAAACCGTTAATAGTTATGGATTATATCAACATGTACATCATCCTACCTCGGGTCAAAATATTCTATATTTAATATTTACATCTGATAAATCATTGATTATTGATTGCAAGACAAGACCTCCTTTTGCTACAAGTGATCATGATTCTGTTATTTTCAAAATTTTACTACCGTTTGAAGTCAGGCGACAAGTAGCTTTGAAACGAAATTTTGCAAAAGCTGATTATGAATCCATGTATACTTTTCTTGCCAACATCCAGTGGCCATTGATCTTTTCTACTTGTGTGACAGTAGACGATTTTTATAATCGTTTTTTATCGGTGATGCAATATCTTATAGATTCTTTTGTTCCGTTTTCCAATACCTGGCAGAGTTAGTAAATATCCCAAAAATATAAGACGACTGTTGTCAAAGAAATTAAAATTCTGGAGAAAATCTAAATTTGATCCTATGTTCAGGAAGACTTACTCTAAATACAGTAGACTTGTAAGGAAAGCTATAAAGGAATATTATTGTGCACAGGAACGCAAACTGTTAAAAAAAGGATCCGATCCTAAGCATTTTTATCGTTTCATTAATACTAAGAAAAATCCGTCAAATAATATGCCCGACATAGTTGTTGACAACTCTATTATTAACTCAGACTTGCGAAAAGCGAATGTTTTTAATGAATTCTTTGCATCTATGTTTACAGTTGATAATGGTTTCCCTATTAATACCACAAACTTAAGTCACAAAGACATACTTGATGTTAAGGTAGATTTTAGTTTTGAATCTGTACTAAATTCCATTCAAAATCTTAAGCAAACTTTCTCTATTGGGCCTGATGGTATTTGTTCATATTTTATCAAAAGATTATGTCCATTTCTTGTTGATCCACTTAGTTCTATTTTCGAAGTTTCTTATAGAAGTGGTGAAGTACCTTCTTGTTGGAAAGATGCGATTGTAGTACCTATCTTTAAGAAGGGTGATTATTCTTCGGTTGAAAATTATCGTCCAATATCTCCTTGTTGCGTCACTTGTAAAATTATGGAGTATATTATAAACAGAGCTTTAATGGCTTCTTTAAAGTCGAAAACTAATTTCTTTTCACGACAGTTTGATTTTCAAAAGGGAAAGTCTTGTGAAACTCAGCTTTTGAAGTGTACAAACATGTGGGTTAAATCACTTGACGCATCTATTCCTATTGATGTTGTATATGTCGATTTCAGTAAAGCCTTCGATTCTGTCGTTTATTCTAAATTGATAGAGAAGTTGAAGCATTATGGGATAAATGGAATGCTATTAAAATGGTTAACTTTTTTCTTGACAAATCGTACACAAAAGGTCAAAATTTTCGACGCTCTTTCTGATAGAAAACCAGTTATTAGTGGCGTACCTCAAGGTAGCGTTTAGGACCCTCTTTGTTTCTGTTGTTTGTAAACGATTTTGTTCAAGCTGTTGAGCATAGTGAAGTCTATTTCTTTGCTGATGATTTAAAGCTCTTTAATTTTTCTCAAAATTATACTTTGTTGCAAAATGATTTAGATAAGCTGGTTTCCTGGTCTGAAGAAAATCAGTTAAGCATATCTCTCCCTAAATGTTCTGTGTTATATCTAGGGTACGCTAATCCTAAAGTTACATATCACATAAACCATTTTTTGTTATCTGACGCAGGTTCCTCAATTCGAGATTTAGGTGTTTCCTTAACAACAAACTTATCATCTAGTTGTCATTGTACTAATATATCAGCAAAGGCTTCGAAAATGAGTGCTTTGATTTTCAAATGTTTTGAATCACGCGATCCTAAAATGTTGGTTCTTGATTTTAAGAATTATATTCGGCCTTTAGTAGAGTATGCTCCAACTGTATGGAGCCCCTATTTGCTTTCTGATATCAACAGGGTTGAACGGGTTCAGCAAAAATTTACTAAAAGGTTAATTGGATATATGGGACTTTCTTATGATGAAAGGTTAAAAGCCTTAAATTTAGAGAGGCTTGAGCTCCGTAGAATTTATTTTGATTTAATTGTTACGTATAATATTATTCACAATAATCTCTTGCCTTCTGAAGATTTTTATAAGTTTTATGGTCATTCGCGTACTAGAAATGCATTTGCAAATCAGATCTATTTAGAAAAATTTCGACTTGATTGTAAAAAGTATTGTTTTGCTACTAGATCAGCTAGAATTTGGAACGATCTTCCACAATATATTCGAAGTTCTCCAAATGTTGAGACATTTAAGAGAAATTTGAAAAAGGTTGATTTTGGGAATTTTTCGATGGGGCACACGTGAGCGCAATTCTATTTGCCTGTGTGTCCAGGACATTTCGCATTTTTATTTTATTTTCCTTGCGACTTTTGTTTTACCCTTGTGTTTTTTTCCGAATAAAGTATTAGTATTAGTATTATTAGTTAAGGGTAGATGTCAGCCTATTATAGGGATAGGGATGTACTTACTCAACAAAATTCCCCTTGGATATAGGCCTGCCATTTCGCTTCTCTTGTCTCACTCACAGTTTTGCCAGGTCAAAATTTTAAAAACTGCCACAATTTTTGAGAAAAACTGCCATCCCCTTTTGTGAAGCAAAAAGATTAAAAATTGACGTGAATCGATTAAAATATACCACTTAATTACATAGCCATTTATGTGTGCTTGATAACTACATGAAATTCAGCGTTTTAGAGACGAGCAAACTGAAAACGGCGCGAAAAGCCGGAAATTTTTGAATCTTTGACATACAACTGAGGGATCTTAGAGCTTAAAAATACCTGAATAAACCCAAATAAAATCCATAAACATTCGGGTTCAGGTTTGAATAGTTATAATGCTTTTTATTCGTGTTCGGGTTGAGGTAGTCAAGTTCAGTTTATTTCGGGTTGGTCCTGAATTTTGTTCGGGTACCCGAGTATTCAGGTTCGATTCGAGAACCCATTGCATCCCTAGCCATTACTGTGCTATGATGTACTTTCTTTCGTTCTTTCGACATTATCTTTCGTTAAATCCTTTTTTCATGTAATTTTTTATTGCATTTTCTACGGTAGTAATTGGCTAATAAATATTACCATCATTATTATTATAAAGTATATGGAAGCGGCCCAAAAAAACTGCCAAGAACCCCTCAAAAAACTGCCCCCCCCTGTGGTTAAGCATAGGAGTGAAAAACTTCCAAAAAATCAAGAAACCGTCAAAATGGAAGAAAAACTGCTATGCTAACCTGGAGTGGCAACAACACTGCCCGCTCAACTACTTAACAGGGTTGCCAGATGCTTTAGTCAGGAAACCAAATCACACGCATGCCACAAACCCGTCAAAAACCGTCAACAGTTGGCTAGAAACCCGTCAAAAAAACCGTCAAATTTATCATGAAAAACAGTATGTTTACATGATAAATACTTGAAGTATAAACATGCATGCAATCCAATATACATCAAACAGCATCAACACAGACAGTAAATTTTTATTTACAGAAATATGTATACTAAAACCAGAATTGCAAAAAATTAAAGCACCTGACTTAAGACTCGGATAACAAGTCTATGGCATCAGAAAAGGCATCTTCTGTAATATTACCGCTAACATCCTCATCACTCTAATAAATTGATGCATTAAAGATATTCAACATAAACTGTGACGGATTAAAATTTGACACATTTAAATAAATAAACTTCAAACCAAGATGTACTGAAAATCTTGAATCTACAGTTTTAAAGATAAGACGATTGCACAAATTGGTTTTAAGTAAATTCATAGCAGAAAACACCAGGGCTGGCAAACTTTGGTTTTTGTGGTTTTCGGGAAAAACAAAAAAAATTTCCATGGTTTTTTGTTTTTGGTTTTTGGCACTTTTTTAAAGAATTTTTTCATAAATAAATTAGATTCACATGTGAGTACTTTGTAGGCATATTCTACAACCGCTCATAACTACTTTAGCAAGAGTCTCACATTACGAAGGAGTTGCTAATTACACCTCCAGTAAAGTAAGTGACCAGTTTAGTCCAGTCTAGGCATCTAAATTTTGGGTGACAGATTTAGCTAGTGAGTCAAGTTAAGGCTTGTTTGTTTGTCCAATAGATGAGCTATGGTTTGCAATTTTTCTGTGACCGTTTGTACTCGGCCCCACCTTGCTGCCAGTCACTTTAAGTTGGTGGCTGGGGGGAAGATTCAGTTGGCTTGGGTGGGAGTGTGACTGGGGTTTTGTTATGTTTGGTCAATTAAGTTTAATCATTCATTTTCATTTATTTCATAAATTTCTCCTTTTGCTTCATAATAAATGGCACACTGAACCGAAAACGGTTGGCAGCAGACTGGCTTAAAATTTCAAGATTTGATGTTTTGCAAGTACATACCAATCTATGTAGGAGGGGTCATGCCAGATTTTTCAATGCCACGGTTATAGAATTTATGAGCTTTTTGTCCGACCCGAGCAACGTATCTTTTGCTTGCTACTTTTTTCCTTTGTATTTGTATTGATGATTGACTGCATGATGACTGCGTTGTTCCAGATGTTTTCGTTGACTAAATGTTTGAATTCTGAATGAAAAATTGCGCTCAATTCTTTTTTTATGCAAACAGAACATACTATTGTGCCTTAGCTTCATTCAATAAGCTTGTAATTAACACTTGAAAGTTAAAATTCGCATTTTTCAACTAAAAATTTTGGTTGAAAAAATCAAAAACCACCAAAAACCACCCAAAAATCACAAAAAACCAAAGCAAAAACCAAAAATTAAAAAATTAAATTTCTGAAATCCTGGTTTTTGCCACCCCTGGAAAACACCCGTTTAACGACTGCATTTGAGAAAGGTAAAGACAACAAATTTAGTGCAAACAATGATATATTTCTGAATCGAGGGTTTCTAACAGCATCAGTATCATCCTCCTCTAAAAACGAGGTCCTGCTACGCTCACCTCAACGATTTTTCGCAATGCTACCTCAAAATTTGGAACTCCTTACCTGATCATGTTGTCGCTTCTCCTCTCCTAACGTTTGTTTGTTCAAAAAAGAGCTCCTAAACATTGATTTTACGATTTTATTGTTGGGGCATACCAAGCTGTATCACTTCGTGATCTGTATGTCCTTTTGTTCAGTCGCTGTTTTATCATGCATTCGTGTTTTATCAAATTTCCTGCATTTTTCTGGACAATAAACATTTTCTTGCCTTGTCAAAAAATGTTTGATAGCTCAAAATCGTCTGACAGTGATTCGAGTCTTGGACCCTGAGGTAGGGATAATACCCCCTCACTCCCCCTGTGAGAATGTATGGTTGTACGTGTTGTTCGTGTTACTGGGCTAAACTTAAGAATATGGTACTTTTAGAAAAGGAGCAAAACGAATAAGGCATGCCAAAATTTTTTTGCCAAACTGGTAGAACATGATAAATTGAAGCGCGGAAAAAAATTTGGTGAGAATCTGAGCCATACTTGCAAAGTTGCGGGCAACTCTCAATTTAAGTGTTGGGTGGGACAATTGAACGGCTTGATCCAAGGACTTACACATTTGTCAGAAATAAATGATATGGGCTGAAATTACGGAAGGAAGCATAGCACTGAAGGAGGAATAAGAAAAAAGAGCGGAATCCTGTTCGAAATTTTAAAAACTTGAAAAATTTTCATATTTTTTGCATGTTTTTTTCGGTTTTACTTGATAAGATATACGAAAATCTAAATTTTTGCTTCTATTATACTAAGGCTTAGGCTTAGTATATCTGAAAAGGTGTTTGAAGCTGCTTAGGTCGAGGTCAGTCCCGCTCAGGTCAGTGTATAGATGCTTAGGTCGATGTATAGACAGTGAACGACCGAAGCTCCAAAATTTTGCTTCGGCCAAAGCCAAAGCTTCGGCCAGCTCTTGCTTCGGCTTCAGCCGAAGCTTCGACTGAAGGCCGAAGGCCGAATCTGTTTAAATTCTTTAGTCTAATTCTGATTATAGTCTGTTTCATTTATTCGAGAGCTTTTTAGTCAATTCTTTTAAGGGCTACAGTAAGCTAAACAAGACAAATTACTATACTTCGGCAAATCAGCTCAGTGAGGGCGAGTAGCTAGAATTCTTCCATTTTTAATGCACTGATAGGCCCAAATAAATTTGATTTAGGCATTTAATCAGTGCTGGGACATACTACAGTAAGTGCGCTAAACAAAAAGCTATCGGCTGGAATCGAACCCGGGTTGCTTCGACTTCAAGCAAGAGGTTTTACCACTGAGCTATGCTGGAGTTCGCAGCGTTTCTTAACATCTTAGTCGATTGTGTTTAAAGTGTCGACTCAGGATAAGAAGAATAAGCGATTTTTATCAGTAAGTCAATTGATCTGCTGGAAGACGAGAATAAATTATGCCGCAAAAATGTTATTGAAAAACCCTTCTTTGCTACGTAGCTAAAGTGAGATCTAGCGACTTACAGTAAATAAGAAATAAGGGGTTATATACTGCAACCTCCGAAAACATTTACTGAAAAAGCTCTCGAATAAATGAAACAGACTATAGTATGAAGAATGAATGGCAAATTGAGTCACAAATATGAAAGTTAAGCTTGATTATGTTTCAGGAGTAAATATGAAGTATATAATAAAATAGTGCCATTCATTGCAAAAATTTTTTCAAAAGCGCAATTAATTCTCTTCATTAACATTTATTTCATTATTAGTTATTTCATCTATATCAGCAGCTAATAAATATTGATCATCATCAGATTTACTATCCTGAATATATAAAAATATAATGTATTATTAGGAATAAAGCCTGGAATTTTTGAGAATTATGAAAACAATTAATTTATAAATTCCTAATTTTCATGGCGATACTTAAATTTGTAGAAGTAAGGTAGACATAAAAGCAAATAGAGATTTCTTCCCGTTATTAGATGCAGAAATTTAAGAAAGTTAACACGTCGACCATGAAGCAATTATTTGATTTGATACAAAACAGAATGGTACACAGCAGTGTTTTTTTTGTACTCGGCAAAGATTTTTCCTCATGTACAAAGATTTTTGGTAAGACAAAAATTGCAAAAAAGGTCTGAAATTCGCAAAAATTTTGAGCGCTTCGCGCCGAAATGAGTAATTGTGAGTTCTATATATCTTTATAATGACATAAATTGTTTCAAAAAGAAAAGTGTCAAATTTTTTGGCGCTTCGCGCCGTCTTAAGACAATTCTTAACTAGTAATTTTTGCCCTTAGAGACCCAGAAATTAGTTAAAATACACTACCAAAGGTCGAACAACTTTGTTTTTACCACATTAAAATCGCTACTGTGCCGTATTATAATACCCAAAAATTTGTGTGTGCAAAATGTACAAAGATTTTTGGGAAGACAAAAACTGTAAAAAGGTGTAAAATTCTCAAAAATTTTCGAAATGAGTAATTTTTTGTCCTATATATCTTTATAATATCCGAAATTGCATTTTGAAATGAGAATGTCCAATTTTTCGGAGCTTCGCGCCGTTTTGAGACAATTTTTAGTAATTTTTGGCGTCAGAAACCAAGAAATTAGCTAAAATACACTACCAAAGGTCGAAAACCCTGTTTTACCAGACTAAAATCGCTACTGTACTATTACTATAATATAATACCTACACAAAAATTTGATTGTAAAAATAAACAACGACTTTTATGGACCATCTTTGTTCATGTTCAGACGGACCTTGTTAAAAAACACTGGTACACAACACAGTAGACACACGACATACAACAAGTACAAAGATGGCGTTGAAATTTCGAGTAAACAAAGACATGCCTTCAAATGTGAGACATGTAGGAATAAAGGTGTGGCTTTTTCCTTAAGGTGACTAGAAGATAAATTGAGCTAAATGGCGTCGTCTGGAGGATAGTTATATTGCACATTGTCTAAAATTTATTGCGAATAAAAAACTGCTATGAAATAAAGCTTCGGCCAAGCAAGAAAACACCCCAGCTTCGGTCGTTCCCTGTGTAGAGATGCTAAGATCGATGTATAGATGCTAAGGTCGATGCATAGATGCTTAGGTCGATGTATGTGTAGATGCTTAGGTCGATGTACAGATGCTTAGGTCGATGTATAGAAGCTTAGGTCGACGTAAATTGGTATCTACATTCAGCTGTTTGAATCTTTAAATACTTAGGTCGAGAAGATGCTTGCTTAGGTCAAGTAGAGCCTACTTAACGAAACCCATAGCTTTTGTAATACCTATTGATCATAGACGGATGAAAATTTTCTTTCGCGCTTTCTTTCAACATGTTCTAAGTACAGAGCGAAAAAATCCGCTCTTGTGAAGATTATTTTTTAGCATTTTGAAAGTACCATATTCATAAGTTACTCCGTGTTACTGTTGCCCGTTCCCTTTTTTGCTGCTGCTCTATTCGATTACAGTAATTCTTATAGGCATTTTGTTATGCGAAAAGGATATAATTTATTCAAGTTCAAAATCCGTCAAAACCGTCAAAAGCGATCAAAATCCGTCACAAAACCCGTCGAAAACCCCTTCCCGTCAAAAACCCGTCAGCGCTAATTATTAAAAAGTATAATAAAGCCGAATGGTATAATCCTGTGGGTTATAGTGGGAGAATTTTTTTACCTTCCAAATAACATACATTCGTCTTCGGCTTTATACGTCATTGAACTCTGTTTCACATACAGTCTGTTTCATTTAACTTTGAGGTTTTCTTTAAAATTTTTTCGTTAGTATTAGGCTACAAAAGCGGTTAAAACTTCTGATGCAGTAATCCGACTTAACACTGGCATGCGTCTCCAATGGACTCGATATACTGTAGAATATCATATTAATCGTATTAGTCTGAAACACTTTTGTAGTCGCTTAAAATTTCATCAAAAACCTCAGTGAAATGAAACAGACTATACTTAAATGCATATTTCAGAGATATACATACATGAGTACTTTTCCAATTGCGAAAGTCAAATCAGACCGTTTATAAAGACAAAACAACTATAGTCTGTTTCATTTAACCGAGAGCTTTTTCAGCGAAAGTTCTCGGAGGTTACAGTAGCCCATTCTTTCTTATTTACTGTAGGTCGCTAGATCTCACCATAGCTATGTAGTAAAGACGGTTTTTTCAACAACATTTTTGCGGCATAATTTATTCTCGTCTTCCAGCAGATCAATTAACTTACTAATAAAAATCGCGCATTCAACATATCCTTGAGTTGACACTTTAAACACAATCGACTAAGATGTTAAGAAACGCCGCGAACTCCCGCATAGCTCAGTGGTAAAACCTCTTGCTTGTAGTCGAAGCAACCCGGGTTCGATTCCAGCCGATAGCTTTTTGTAGTATGTCCCAGCACTGATTAAATGCCTAAATCAAATTTATTTAGGCGTATTTGTGCATTAAAAAAGGAAGAATTCTAGCCACTCGCCCTCACTGAGCTGATCTGCCGAAGTACAGTAATTCGTCTTGTTTAGCTTACTGTAGCCCTCAGAAGAATTGACTTAAAACCTCTCGAATAAATGAAACAGACTATATAGTCTATTCCACGAAACATTGTGCATGGAAATCAATTTTCAGCTATCTATAGTTTGTTTTATTTATTCGAGAGCTTTTCCAGTTTTTTGAAGACTACAGTATGCCTAACTAAGGTGATTTACTGTAAGTCGACAGAAAAGTTTAGTGGGCGCGAGCGGCCGTCATTCTTTCATTTTTAATGCACTAAACCGTCCCATAAAGACTTTAATTCAAGCATCTAAATAGTGCTGTCGTGACATATAACAATAAGTGCGCTAAATAAGAATCTTGCAGCAGGAATCGAACCCGTGTTGCCTCGATGACAATCAGACGTTCTACCACTACGCTAAGCAGAATTTTTCGGCGTTGCTTAATATGCGAGTCTATTGTGTTTAACGGTCGATTTATGACAAGCTGAATGCGCGAATTCCAACCGCATGTTGCATGATGTTCTGGAAAGACGAGAATAAATTACGCCGTAAGAAATTTTATTGAAAAAGCCTTCCTTCCTATGTAGCTACAGTGATCTGATCTCTAAATGACCTACTAGGAATGTGGAATTATTGTTGCCTCGTAAAAGATTTGCTGAAAAAACTTTCGGATAAATGAAACAGACTATAGCGAGCAGCTACAAAATTGATTTCTAGGTAGCTTACATACTTTAATACAATTTCGTATAGTAAAAGTTCATATAAGTCGTTTTGGAAATGTTCAACGTAAATTTACTTAACGTAGGTATTTTTGGCTTTCATAGTAATTTATCTTATATGAGTATATGTATGTACAAAACGCTTAAAAACTTCTCAGCTTACCTTCTTTTAGAACTTCGCCGTCTTTGCTTATGTTTGTGTCTTATGTATCAAATTATCAATGGATTATCTTGCATGGAAGCTGCAGAATTTTTTACTTTCAATTTCAACGTCACACACCCAAAATTGTTTCAAGCACGTTTTGCCAGTTGTCTGTTCCAATACAGAATTAACCGAATTTTCCCAGCGATACCTTGGAATATGGAACCTATTACCCAACGATTTATTCAAGAGAAAATGTAAAAATGTTGATGTATTTAATTTCGTGAGGCAACCTATAGTCTGTTTCATTTAACTTAGCGGTTTTCTTTTAAATTTTTCCGAAAGAATCAGGCTACAAAAGCGCTTTGAAATTCTGCTAGCAATAGCCATAACATAGCCAATACTAGTAGCTATCTATGATAGTGTACTGTGGGCTATGCCTTCGGTCTTCCCATTATTTTCCCAAATTTTCAATAATAAAAAACATTTAGATACTTGTCCGGTAGCATAGAGCTAAGTGTATGATAATAGTAATTGTTTAATGCATACCGCTTACGTGAATCGAGAACTTTCGATCTGAGATAAAAGTGATTCAGTATTATGTTAAATTGATCGTTCTTTAATTTACTGTAATGGCCCTTGAGGCCAGTGAACGTAACGTTGTAGTTTAGAGTCTGGCTTTTTGGTTTTTTCGTTGGCCGGTTATTTCGACTGTACATTATCGTTTTTCTTTTGCGTATTTTGTTTCCCGGCTATAGGCCGTGTGTTCTTCGTCGAATAAAAGCATAGAAAACCAACCCAGTGGTTTTGGTTATACCGAGGGTTAGGTCGGCCACCATCCCTACGTCGAGGATTTCCACCCATCTAGTGGACTGATAGGTAAATTTCGTATGATAGTCTATTTTATTCGGAAATCATAATTTATCTCTCAAGCCAAAAATTGATCAAAATTATTATCTAATCTTTAAGGATGATTGATCAGCATAGAGCTCGTTGTTGTTGTTTTCATTGTTCAGCGTGCTACACTAATTAGGAACCAAAACATTTCTGATCAGGCACTGATTGAAAATAAGTTAAATTACAACTTGAGCTTGAGATAGGTCAACTGACCTCCGCGGCAATTACCGAGACTAGGTAGGTAGCCTTAGGTCTTAGGGCGTAGCTGCTGAGATCACCCGACGTAAAAGCGGCCAGCAATATTAGGGCTGAGGGGATCGAAGCCGTAAGGTCTGTAAGGGTCCAAAGATCGAAAGCCTTAGAGCCGCGCGATCAGGGCCAGCACTAAGCGTAGACTTAAGTACCTACGTACCTCTATAATTGATCACTTGCCGGAAGACATGCTTTTAGGATATGATTTTTGCATGAATCCGCACTCATGTGGGTTAATCCTATTGAGCGTTGTGCTTTTATAAACGGCATAAAGGTTAATTTACTTTCATCTCACGAAAAAATTGCAATTTCGTGCGAAACCCAACGCAACTACCTCTGGTGTTGTGTGTGTGCATGTTTCGCTACCTGAGCCTGTTATTATACAACCTAGGCATGAATTAATTACACCTGGCTATATAAGTCACGGTTCTTGCAATTTTGATTTCGCATTATTCGAACCAAATCCTGATTTTATGGAAAAAACTTCACTTTTTGTTGCTCCGTCTATCGTCGATGCTTCACAGACCTCTAATACCTGTTCGCGTCTGTAACATCTCTAAAGCACCAATTCGCATTGACTCTGGTGAAATAATAGGTTCTTTAACCACCGATGCCGAAGTCGTGTCACACGTTTCATCCTTTGGATGATAGGACACCAGAACTTTTGCAGCAATAAATAAAGCTTTTAAACGGCTCCGCCGTTAATTCTAGACAGCAGCAACAAATTCGTGAACTTTTGCTCAAAGTACGACTCAATTCTTGCATTAAAAAATGAACCTCTCTGGACGTTACCCCTTGATGAAGCATCATATTGACACAGGGGATAATCCACCCGTTGTTGGAAAAACTTATCGTGTTGAGCATTCTAGAAGGGAATCCATGCAGAAAATTATAAACGAAATGCTTGCGGATAAAATTATTCGACCTACAACTAGCCCATGGGCAAGTCCATTATTTCTCATCGGAAAAAAGGACGGTTCCCTTAGGCCAGTCGTCGATTATTGACGGTTAAATGACGTCACTAAAATGCAAGTTTACCCTCTTCCACAATTAGACAATTATTTCTGATACTTTAGGCAGTGCGACATATTTTAGCACACTAGATTTGAAATCTGGATATTGGCAAATTCCACTCGATAATAAATCTCGCGAAAAAACAGCATTTATATGTCCTGTTGGTCATTACGAATTTGAAGTTTTACCTTTTGGTTTAAAGAATGCGCCCGCAGATTTTCAAAGACTAATGGAGCTTGTGCTCGCAGGTCTAAATTGGAAATCTTGTCTCGTTTACATCGATGACATAATTATTTTTTCACGTACTTTCGAAGAACATTTAAAAGATCTTGAAAATGTCTTCATTGCTCTTAAAAAGGCAAACTTACGTGTCAAGCCTGATAAATGCCATCTTGCGCATGCAGGAGGTAAAATTTCTTGGCCACAGCATCAGTGCAATGGGCATCGCTCCCGATATGTCTAAAGTCGCAGATTTAATCTCGTTTCCCGTACCAAAAACCGTTAAATCCGTGCAGAAATTCCTTGGCTTAGTCCAATGGTTTAAGAAATTCGTTAAAGATCTGGCTAAAATCGCTAAACCGCTATTTCATCTTCTTCGTAAAGATGTCGAATTTTGCTGGAAGGCTGAGCACCAAACCGCTTTTGAGCTTCTGAAGAAAGCATTTACATCTCCACCTATTTTGCAATTACCAAAATTCGATAATGAGCACCAATTTATTTTAACAACTGACGCAAGTAACTATGCGTTAGGTGCTATTTTGACACAAAAACATTTGCCATCCAAAAATCGTTTTATTCTTAGCTACGCTAGTCGCGTGCTAAATTCTGCTGAATGTAATTATGCTACTTCAGAAAAAGAAGCGCTAGCGGTAGTGTGGGCCATCAAGCATTATCGACATTATCTTTACGGTAAAAAATTCATTGTCGAAACTGATCATCAAGCGTTAACCTGGCTAGTAAATGTTAAAGACCCATCGAGTCGATTACGCCGTTGGGGTCTCAAATTACAGGAATACGAATATGATATCGTTTACGTTCCTGGTGCATATAACTGCGCAGCTGATCTTCTTTCACGTCACCCTAAATATGATCATGCAGAACGCAAATATAAAGTAGAGCGCAAAAATATCGTTAACATCGCAAATTTAGAATCCGAAGATTCTGAGTCAGATGATGAATCGGTTCCACCTGACCGATCGTGCGATAATGCGCCTACTGCACCAATTAATCATCCAAACGCACAAAATAATAATCCTACTGCGCAAACCGATCCTACTAATTCTAAACCACCTACATTTCGCGAACGCTTGTTACTTACCGATGCAGAAAAAGCTGAAATGCTAACACCTGCGCGTTTACTCGCTGAGCAACGTGCAGATGACGAATTGCATAAAATTCGCATCGCATTGAATGACTTAACAACGAAAAAATATCGTGACGAATTTTTCTCGTAAACGATGTACTTTTTCGTCGTTTTCAACCTAAGCGTTCACCAACTGTCGTTCATCAAATTGTCATACCCAAATCTTTGCGTCGCTTCATATTAACGGAATTTCATGACTCTATTTTCGGAGCTCATTTTTCATCGCGCAAAATCTTGCCCGCCATACAAATGCGTTATTGGTGGCCGCGCATGGAAAATGATGTGATCGCGTGGTGTAGGAACTGTGATGTGTGCTTACAACGTAAGGTCGCATTAAATTCCACATCCGTTCCGTTGCAACCAATCGAAGTATCTGCGCCCTTTGAACTCATTGCGTGCGATTGCTTGCATATGCCGCGATCCCCCTCCGGAAATGACCAAATAGTAGTTTTTATGGATTATTTTACAAAATACGTGGAAGCTTTTGCTGTTTCTGACATAAAAGCAACAACTATTGCAAATTTATTACTAAGAGAAATTATACCACGTTATGGAGTCCCCAAGAAATTTTTGACAGATCAGGGGTCAAATTTTACATCTACCCTAATTTCGGAAGTTTGTAAACTATTAAACGTTCAAAAAATATTTACAACCCCATATCACCCCCAGTGTGATGGGTTGGTGGAACGTTATAATCGTACATTGATTGATGGTTTGTCTAAGCTGAGTGCGCGTTCCCAGTATGATTGGGAGCAATTTCTACCTTTTGCATTATTTGCATACCGCGCGACTCCACAATCATCAACTAATATATCTCCTTTTGAAATGCTTTATGGTCGTGAACCAGCATTTCCTCTTGACACCTTGCTCATAAATGACTTCGTGATAAATCCGAATTTACCATCTGTTGCGGAAAAATACGTCATTGATTTAAAGCTGACTTTGCAGGATCTGCATGAAATCGCGTCTCAAAATTTATCTCAAGCGCGTAAGCAGCAAAAATCGCAATATGACAAATCCGTAACACACACAAATTTTAATCTCTCGGATATAGTTTACCTCAATAATACCTCAGTCATTCAACCTGAAATCGGTAAACTATCACCCAAGCGTGTTGGTCCCTACCGAATTATTGACTTACCTACGCCTGAAACTGCGAAAATCGCATATGTCTATAACCCTCTCATTATTCATCACGTTCACAGGAATAGACTTTTGCCTGAACCTAAATTACCTTATTCTGACTTAATTGTGGAAAAACACGCGTACGTCCCTGGCGATTTTGTGTTGGTAAAGTTACCACATCGCCCTCTTGCCCCGGCAGTTGTCATAAGTTTTGAGGATTTACCGGGCAGGGAACAAAAAGCTAAGGACTGCGCGCCTGTACGTTTATTAAATGGTTCTAAAACAGCACATGCCGTACCATTGTCTAATGTTTTTCCTTTTGCAGACCCATGGCTGCACAAGGTACCCCTAGCAAGGAGGCATTGTTGGAAGCAGCTGGTCGCCGATGCAAATTCGAGGGGCGTGATCCCGCGTCCCTAGATGAGTTTCGTTCGGCGTTGACCAGTATGGCTTTGGAGCGGGGCTTGGTCGTACCAGACCCGCTGCCGCAAAACGATAATAGTCGTGTTGGCGGTCTAGAATCACTTACCGCAAAATGGGTAAAGCATAAAGCAACACATAAAATCGCAAATCACAGAAAGCGTATAAACGACCAACAACTCTGGTGGGAGAATCGGCTTGGTAGATGTCCTTTGGTAACCCCTCGCGTACCAAAGAATAGACTTCTACCCACCGTCATAGTCTCCAACGACCAGAAGTCGTTTGACGCCATTTTGGCGTTAATTCAGCCATCGAATATGACGAATGGCACTTTATTTCTAGGCTACGACTCTGAATTTGTGAATGACAGAAAGGGCAGGCATTATAAGACCTGGGACCTGCGTTTTCAGCAACTATGTCCCACTTACCAGGACCTCCATGGCCCATTCGTACGCTACGTCCAAGTTGCGAGCGCGACTGGCCATGTGTTCTGTTGGGATCTAGCGAAGTTCCCGCAACCTCCGTTCGGGCTTCACCAGTTGCTTGAAACGCGCTTACCTAACGTTTATATGGTGTGTTATGACCCGACGCAAGACCGACTTGCGTATTTCCATGTTTACGGGCCAACCTTCGAGGAAATTGTGGCAATTCCGGATGCAGAAATTCGCAATAAACTGCACTGGAAAGACCCATTTATTGCAAATTTTATTGACATTCAGCCATTGGCGAGAACATTTACTCGTCGTTTACGCATTAAAGCGCAATCACACTCGTTAAAGCGCTTGGCAGAATTCTTTTTTGACATGTATATTGATCCGAACGCGCCTGGAAACTTCGGACAGGCGTGGAGCTTACCCTTAACTCGGGACATGCAGCATTATCTAGCGATGGACGCCCTCATAACTATCGATGTTTTTATATTGATAGAAGGGTGCTCGCAGGATAATCGCATTACTGACGATAGAAAGCCCATGTCGGTTTCTTTCGTAGGCGATGAGTTATACATTAAGGCTAGTGGCCCGAAAGCCAAAGTACGCATACCATTGTCGACTAGCAAGCCACCACAAGGGCAGTCGACCAGCGCAGCTGTTGAAGCTGAAGTTGATTCAAATGGCGAAGAGTTAATCCTAGCTGAGGACTTTTATTGCCCGGCTCCGCAACCGCAAGTAGCTATAGCGGCAGCCACCACCATCGCCTCAGTAACGGAAGCGTTGGCTCACGCTAACGTGTTTGACAATCCTGACTTACAAGTGCAGGCTTCGCAAACCGTTGCCGACACAGTTTCGGGCCCGGTAAATGCGCCTGACACGGAACCTAAGTCAAAACCAACCAGCACGAGTACACCAGCTTCTGTGTTTTCTTCGCAAACCGATATTCCCTACGATTCGCCTATGCTGGGTGTAGAACCATCGATCTCCACTGAAGACGATGATTTATCTCCCAAACGTTTAGTGATGGCGTTATCTGACACCGAGGCGGAAACACAGGCTAACGTGTCGCCACCGCGTGTAACACGCGGAGCAATGGCTCGAAAAGGGATTGTTACCGTTTCGCAACCGTTTGTCTCGCAATCGCTTGCGGCGGTTCAACAAGCACCCTTGGGTATCAGTGCGCTCGGACCTTTGCCGACTCTTCAGCCGGTTGGGGCAGAGCAGCAAGCTGACCCCGATGTCATCATGACTGATGTTATCGGTTTTCCGCCACAACCGCAACGTACATTAGCTGCACACGAAGTACCACAAGTAGCATTATACACGCAAGTCACGACTCAGCTCGTGCCACAAGGTACGTCGGCACCGGATACTCGTTTCACGGCTCCTATGGCCATGACGGGTGTGTCTAGTACCGTGGCAAATTTGCAACCACAGGCTACGCAAAGCCAATCATTAAATATGGAAGTCGCAATACCTGCGCACGTTCAAGCTATTCGCGACCAGATGGCCGCGAATGAAAGCGCTAGAATCCAAAATCGCTCGCGCTACGTACAGCATTTTTTCACAATGATGGAAAATATGACGCGCGAACCACCGTGCACTATCGCGCCAGTCGTTTTGCACGATTTACGTTCCTATTTGGGTGAGGTCGCAGGATCGCGTTTGTACGATCAGTTGGTCGAAGCTGCTCAAGTGTACTTCGATCGAGTGTACGCAATCCATTTGCAGTACGCGAATTCGACTGATTCGCCCTCGCGCCCATTAGTGTGGTCTACGCTCGCGCAGCCTTTGGCTGATGCCAATCGTGAGCCCGCACCTAGGTTCATAAGCGATATGAGCGTCTTTAACCGATTATTTTATCCTGACCAATACTTCGTGCGCATACGGTTTTTTATCACAACCGGAATGATGTTGTACGAGGTTCCGCTCGAGTATTTGGTCGTACACCCACATCTTGACGCACCAAGCGAGGTGATTGACGGCGTTATACATCAAATTTGCCCGGATTTATATCCGCATAGAATGTCACCAGCGCCGGATCACCTAGCGCCAATTTTAATACCGACACGCCAGATGGTCGATATTTTCGATACTTTCCGAGAATTTCAGTCTTTATATGAGTCGGAGTATCGACACATGACGATCTTTTCTTCAATAGACGTCATGCGCGCTACAGCGCTTTTGGAATTCCTAGATAGAAAATTCCACTTTTTCGCATACGCCTATGGCAATGCCGGAATAGGCTGGCGTATGACGGAACAGTTGCGTCGCATGTTACGCGTAGCGTTCCTTGGCGAAGTTTACACGCCATCTCCACGTGAGGCTTTTCCGGAATTCCCGGATTTAACAGCACGAATTGAAAGTCCTCATGTTTTACACAACATGATTTGCCAAATTCGGTTAGCTACCGACCCGGCACTCGAAGTTCCGGCTCAATTCGATCGTTTTCGAGGTCGTCAAAAATCTGTATTTTACCTCAAACATCGAATACAAGGCAAATTGGAAAAAATCCGTAAAGAAAGGCAACAGGCATCCTCGCAGGACCCAAGCGGATCCGCAGCGAGCCTTGATATGCCCGAAGTCGATCTTTCTTTGGAAGCACAAATTGCGATGCGTAGAACACGCATGACGATCGAGCAGCGTGATCGTGAGAATTTGGCTACGGAAATGCCACGGCGTGCGACAAAGTTACGCGCCGCCGGTTCTCTTGCTGAGACTTCAGAAGTTCGTCACATGCCAGAAGACGAACACAAGGCAAAATTGAATCGTTTTTACGATACTAAATCCGAGCACACTTTGCGTCGGTTAAAGAATTTGGAAAAACAACGAGTAAGAAGACTCGTTCAAGCTGAAGTTGCAGCTAAGTTAAAAGCGCGTTCAGGCCAAAGGGGATCGAGGCGACAAGACCCGCAGTCATCCCGGCAGCGCTATGCGCAAACGCACCACCGTTCACAGTCACAAGCACAACCGCAGACACAAGTAAAACCACATGTACAGCAATACACAAGACCGCAGACCCAACCGCGGCAACAGCAGCAATTCACGGAATCGCGTGAGCGTTCCGAGGCGTATTCTCAGGCCGATGCTGGTCATCTGTCGCGCTCGCGACAGCAGCAGCCTTATGAATATTGCCGTCCGCCACAGTCAAACCGCGGATCTCATCGGGGCCGGTCACAATCCCGTCAACGTCAACAATGGGACCAGTCGTATCAATCACCGTTGGAACAAAGTCAACCAGCCACCGGGGGCTATCAGCCACAACCTCGACCAGGTCCACTTTTGCCCAAACCGTGGCCTGTTACTCAACAACAACAGCGTCCACGCGAACCTTCTCGCCAACGATCTTACGGTTTTACGCCGGAGCAATTATTTACTCCGACGCCACCCATACCGCGTCGTTACGCGGACGACTACGAGGACGACGACGATTTTGAGGACGATGATCGACCCGTCGATCCACATCGCCGCTTACGCCAACATCTGTATGGGCGTAGGCAATCGCCATATGAATATCGTGAGCGTTCGAATACGCGTCGCGAACCGGAATCGGATCAGGAATATTTTCAACGGCAGCGACGTCGCGGAAAATCGTATGGCTCGAAGGCCAAGTACCGCGATCAATATTAATTTACAAAGTTCGACGTACTGAACTTTTGGAACTCTGCGACGGCGTCGACTTCGACCAGCAGCTTTTCGTCAATTTTTTTCGTTTTTCGTCCTGATGTGGATTCCAGGACCTCGTGTATCGTTTATTTCTTGTGTATTTTTTCTCTTGTCATTTTTCTCTTGCTGTAAATTTTTTCTTTGACGGTGCTCGTATTTTTTCCCCGTTATCTCGCATAATTTGCCATTTTTTCTCGTCTTTATCGTTACCTCTTGTTTTAATTCGTCAGTGACTTTAATTTTTTGCTCAGCATAATTTTGCCTTATCATTCCGTGTCTTAAATTTTCTTGTGCTTAATTAGCGGTGTTACTATTATGGTACCTTAACTCTTTAACGGACAAGGGGTTAATTTATACCCAATCTACAAATTTTTTCAATTCAAAATTTTTCTCATTACCCGGGGACTGAAGGAGGCTACTTGGGCAGCATAATCGAGTATTATGCTATGTTGTCCAAGACCGGAGTTCATCATTACTCGGGCAACAATATAGTTATCCCTAGCGCCATTGTGAGTGTTGCTCGAGAGTTTTCCTGAGTGCGAACGAGGTCATGCGTTGACCACCTATCGATATTTGTTATTTTTTTCGTTCTTTTTATTTTCGTTTTTCACGTTCGCTCAGGATGAGGCGTTGCGGACGCCAGAGTAGAGGCGTTGCGAACGCCAGAGAGCCGAGTTGTAGAGCGTCGCCGACGCTAGTGCCGTTGTTGGTACCCCCGAAAAAATTCTCCACTACGTGTCAAATTTTTTTTCTATACGTGGGGGAGTGTAACTGCGAGAGTTACACGTGTAGGCGAACCTGCCTTAGCAGTTCGCAATAGCCATAACATAGCCAATACTAGTAGCTATCTATGATAGTGCACTGTGGGCTATGCCTTCGGTCTTCCCATTATTTTCCCAAATTTTCAATAATAAAAAACATTTAGATACTTGTCCGGTAGCATAGAGTTAAGTGTATGATAATAGTAATTGTTTAATGCATACCGCTTACGTGAATCGAGAACTTTCGATCTGAGATAAAAGTGATTCAGTATTATGTTAAATTGATCGTTCTTTAATTTACTGTAATGGCCCTTGAGGCCAGTGAACGTAACGTTGTAGTTTAGAGTCTGGCTTTTTGGTTTTTTCGTTGGCCGGTTATTTCGACTGTACATTATCGTTTTTCTTTTGCGTATTTTGTTTCCCGGCTATAGGCCGTGTGTTCTTCGTCGAATAAAAGCATAGAAAACCAACCCAGTGGTTTTGGTTATACCGAGGGTTAGGTCGGCCACCATCCCTACGTCGAGGATTTCCACCCATCTAGTGGACTGATAGGTAAATTTCGTATGATAGTCTATTTTATTCGAAAATCATAATTTATCTCTCAAGCCAAAAATTGATCAAAATTATTATCTAATCTTTAAGGATGATTGATCAGCATAGAGCTCGTTGTTGTTGTTTTCAGTGTTCAGCGTGCTACACTAATTAGGAACCAAAACATTTCTGATCAGGCACTGATTGAAAATAAGTTAAATTACAACTTGAGCTTGAGATAGGTCAACTGACCTCCGCGGCAATTACCGAGACTAGGTAGGTAGCCTTAGGTCTTAGGGCGTAGCTGCTGAGATCACCCGACGAAAAGCGGCCAGCAATATTAGGGCTGAGGGGATCGAAGCCGTAAGGTCTCTAAGGGTCCAAAGATCGAAAGCCTTAGAGCCGCGCGATCGGGGCCAGCACTAAGCGTAGACGTAAGTACCTACGTACCTAGGTAAATCTCGCAGGTGAATGTTAGCACGGTTCGTATCTGTGACGATTCTGTAGACCCAGATCGGACCGTCAACATTTACACAACTTCGATCTTCTGAACCCTTGTAGACCTACGGCTTCGACTCCCTCAGTCCTAATCTTGCTGACTGCTTCTGGTCGGGAGTCTCAGCAGCTACGCCCTAGTTTCTACAAGTACCTACCTAAATCCCGGAATTGCCGCGAGGTCAGTTGACCTATCTCAACCCTGCTCAAGTTGATTAATTAACTTATTTTCGAGGTTCGAATCAAACAGAAATGTTTTTGGTTCCTAATTCGTGTAGCACAATGAAATTTGAAAACAACACCAACGAGCTCTAGACTGATCAATCACCATAAATAATTAGATAAGATTTTAGCTAATTTTGGGTTGATAAAAAGAATATTGAATTTCAAGGAAAAAAAACATTAAAAAATATTCACCTATTCCTCTCCTCCGAAAAAGCAAAGAAATCCTCGACGAACGGAGCACACCGACCTCACCCTCGGTATAAGAAACCCCTGGGTGGGTTTATATTTTTATTCGATATATACACACGGCCTTGTGCCGGGAAAGAAGAAATAAAATTCGCTAACAAATAAAACGAGCAAACGATAAAATCGTCCAGACGCCAACTAGACTAACATCCCATTAGGGGATCGATACAGTAAAACATAAGTTTGAGACAAACTAACATCAGACAAGAATACTCTCGAATTGAGTCTTTTACGATAATACTATAAGCGGTGACAAGTAAAGTAATTACTATTATCATATACTTAATTCTATTTTTACCGGACAAGTATCTAAAAGATTTTGTAATAAAAATTAGGGGATTTAAATGAGAACTGAAGGCATAGCCACGAGCTCACCATCCGCAAGATGTCAACTCCCATATGGCTATGTTAACCGATACAGTATCCAAGCTGTTGTCGGTCGGCCTGTGCGAACTAATGGCACGAGTTCGCACCGTGTAAAGTCTCACAGTTACATACGGTAATGCTAGCAATGGCATACCTCTCCATATGGCTCGATCTACTGTAGAATATCATATTTCCCGTATTAGTTTAAAACACTTTTGTGGGCACTTTAAATTTTTTTAAAAACCTCAAAGCTTAATGAAACGGAGTATAAGAGCATCTGCCGTTAAGATTCGCACATTCGGTCCTGATGACCTGTCGCAGAAACAAATGAAATTTTGTCCATCGGTAGGTCTTGGTACCAGATGAAAATGTGTAAAGTAAAACTTTACAAAAATGCTCCTGGGCTTTTATAGCAAGCATCAAAGTTCCGGGTTTTGAATTTTTACGAAAAATGTCTGTTTTCGAATATTTTTAATAACTCCATTAATACTTGTTCGTTTTTCATGAAATTATAATTGCTTTATAGAAAAATGGACATTCTACTTACTGATGGAAGTTATTTTGTAGTAGTCTACATTTTAACACATGATATCCAGGCTCATATAAAAAATTTTGTTGTCCAACTTCAGTCGCGTTTTTAGACCTGTAAACGGGTCGTTACAACGACGAGAATGGATTTTTTAGATAGAGAAAATCTTACTGATTTCAAAACATGTTTCAAATTTGATGCCCGGTTTACCTTCTTTTTTATGCTAAACTTTTTGAATATGTCGAGAATGCGTTGTACATAATCATTAGGTAGGTATACTTTAAGGAGTGTTCGTCTCTTATTTGAGCAAAGATTGGCATCCATATTCGTGATAATTCCTTCTGTCAATAAAAACCACACGCTAATATAAAATTTTTTAGCAGATGCGCAGTCAGTGAGACCGTGTCATAAACTAATAAATAAAGTTGGACAGACAATAGCTTATCTACAATGTTTTCCTGAAAGTCAGTGACATAGAAGTACAAGATTAGTGCTTAGAATGTGTGGCGATAAAAATGATGACAGTTCTTTGATTAAATCAGTTGTCCTTGATTTTGCGAATATGCCATCTGCCATTAATGCAGACACTGTTTTTGGACCTTTACGATAATAATCAAGCTGTTGTCCATACGATAATAGCACTAGTGAAAAAGACAGTCAGGAGGACACAAACGAGGAAAATGTAAGCTATTCTCATCAAACATTCAGTCAAAAAATGTTAAAGCAATCGAATGAAATTAAATGTGCTAGCACTATTAAACGTTCCCTGAAAGCAAGTCTTCTTTGCCTGCTAGAACCATTTTGATTCAGCTTAGATTAAAAATGCCTGCTGCTAAGTCTGTAACAGTGGTCAGTAGAAAGCAGGATCAACACTGTTAAAAAAAATGTTGTAATTACACAAAAAAGTTGTGAGTAATTGGCTGCCACAACTTTTATATGTCTCTTGGTTACACAACAATATTCAGTAGGTGCTACATAAGAAAGCATCTATACAACAAAATATTATTGTGTCGAGCCAACGTAATTCGTTCTGGTAGATCCAGACACAACTTTCAAGCCTCCAGAATATCGATTTTTGGGCCCCAATCTGAAAGCTTTATTTAGACGCTAAATAACACACATTTGATGATCAGGTATAACGCAAGCAAGAGGAATGAAAATGCACTAGTCAGCTTTTCTGAACCAAATTCGTATCTTCTTGGCTAAAAGAGACAGCTAATGGATTTTGACATCGGGCATATAATGCCACATTCGAAATAACAAATATTGAGCAAAAATTCACTAGGTATTCACACAAAACAATAACGATCAAGAAAATGCACAAAAACTTACATTACGACACCAAATTTAAGTAATGTAATATAATTCAAAATAAAGAGCAGCAGATTGTAAGAAAAAATAAAGTCGTAAATGTTTCAAGATTTTTTTTGAGAACCGCAGTCTAAGTTTTTCTCATGCTCTGAAAATAGTCGCAAAAATCCAATATCAACATTTGAAATAATAATTTTTGTCAACTTTTCAATGTCTACTTTAAGCGTAATAATTTTACATCATTTTTCCAAAAATTCCCAAAATTTATGAAATTTTGCCTGAAAAATTGCTTATGCTATCAGAATTTCACTAAACATCAATTGGGAATGAAAAGCGATTAGTGCGTAGAATAGATTGAAGGATATCTTCCATTTTCTAAGAGCCACTTTTTGACATACAAATATGTCTTCCAGTCGGTTCAGGATACAGAAAGTCAATATGCCAGAATCTTATTCAGCATGCAGCGTGAAAAAATGTTATCAAAGCCCGACAGCTGCTAGTGAAGAGGAATCATGAGTAAGAACATTCGCAAGTTGTAAAAAAGGTCATTAAAATAAGCTTGCCTTAAGAACAAATCAAGCAGTGCATATAAAATCACTTGAATAGTAAAACAGAATAAGGCAATAAAAGCATACATAACAAGATCCGATCAAGTTTGAGCTGAATACAGCCACACTCATATTGAAGTTGAGTAAATATATAGGTAATATAAATATATTACACTGCCAGTATTATCAATCTCTGAAAATCTCAGGTAGCGCGTTAGCGCGTACCTATAATATACTTGAGTACCCCCAACACCTGTGCACCTACCTACAGCTATAACGGGACACTTCTGGAAGGTGCGGTTTTTTTAAAAGAAAGATAATAAAAAAATTCGCTGCCCGTGTTTTTTTGTTTTTCTTGAAACTCAAAATTGACTGTGTAAAGAAGGTGTAAAGTTTTTGTGTAACGTTATAACATAGGACAAATTTTGGGACCTTTTTACTGCGGCATGTGGACAACTGAGTATTGATGACTCGAAGGATTGAACAGAATAGGATAATAGAGGGATGAATTCTTCAGATGACACTTTTTTTGTTTTTGAAATTCGCATTAGTTATCGAATGGCAGTGTAAAGAGTGCGAAAATCTGGGGGTGAAAAAGCACTTTTTGGTCGAGTTTTCAACCTGCCTATGTCCGATACTAACTCCGGTTATGAGGTTTTTAAAATGTTTTCTGACAGAAATGTAGAGCGGATCAAGGGCTACATTCTGCATATAAGCAAAGTCTTCTATGCTCTATGGTGAGTTAGATCCTGGGGTTTAAAGTTTACACTCTAGTGGATGGTGTAAAAAAACGGATTTTAACTAAGATTTCTCTGCCAAATTTTTCCGCTTATGAGTCAGTGTAAATCGAAGACAGCATTAATAAAGTGCCTCTCAGGGGCTAAACATCGCAGCAAACCGCATTTAAAAAAACGCAATATTGAGTTATTTATGGGGGTGTAAAGTTCGAAATCAGAGGTAAAAAATGGGCGAAAAAACACGTTTTTTACGAAGTTTGATTGATAAATCATGCCAAATAATTTTTGCAACAGAATTTTGGCACACAAGAATGTACTACGATTTAAAAGCTACAAATTGTACCAAACCGAATTTCTTTAAACTCAATGGGGAGTTCGGTACGGAATTTTAAAGTTTACAGTGTTCTAAATGATGGAAAATGCGTTTTTGTTGCGTTTTTTGTTCGCCACTTTCTCCGTCCAGAAGTCGGGATAAGTCTAATAGAATAAAAATAAAGTGCTTTATATCAGATGCATGTCAAAGCAAATTGTCTATACATTAATATTTAGCGAGTGTAAAGTCAAAAATTTGGAGTTTAAAATGCGTTTCTGTCTTGTTTTTTCTGCCTGCTTCTCCGGTTACGAGTCAGGGACACGTTTATCAAGTCTAGAAATGGACCAGGAACCAAATTTGATATGCCAGTCTGGCACATATGTTTACACTCTACGGTGTTGTAAAGTAGTTTACACCAATTGTTAGTTTGCCCATAGAACATTATGTAGACTTAATTTTTTCATAAATATTAATCGTAATATCGGAACAATATCAAAATTACGAATCTGACTAAAATCTTCTTTACACTAGGTGTTTACATGAAGTTTACACTACATATGTATTTATCTTCGTTTTTGAGCATTCCAGAAACCTAATTTTTTCCTGGAGTCTAGAAGTTTTCAAAGGATCAAATGTGAGACGTCACGTAGGTGCGTTTGTTTACATCCAACAGTGATGTAAAGTAGTTTACACTCATTGTTTATATGTCCTCAGACCATTGTAGAGACATAATTTTTTCATGAATGTTGATCATAATATCCGAGTAATTTTTTACACTGCATGTTAGCCTTTGTTCTAGAGCATTGCAAAAACCGAAATTTTTTCCTGAGATATAAAAATTTACAGGGAATGAAATATATACGTCAGTTGGGCGCGCTTGCTTACACTCAGCAGTATTGCAAATGTGGTTTAAACCTAATGTTTATTGTCTTTAAAACATTATGGACTCATTTTTAAATAAATGTTGAAAGTAATATGGGAGCAATATCAAAATTACGAATCCGACTAAAATATTCTTTACGCTATGTGTTTGTGTAAAGTTTACATTACGTGTTAACCTTAATTCGATAGACTTGCAGAGACTTTGTAACTGAAGTCAAGAAATTTTCAAGGATTCATATGTGAGACATCAATTAAGTGAGTTTGTTTACCCTCAAAAGTAATCTAAAGTGATTTAAAAATTATGTTCAAGTGTCCTTAGATCATTGAAGAGATGTAATTTTGTCTTAAATGGGTTGCATTAAAGTTAAATCCTTCTTAGCCGTGTTTATAATATGTTTCACAAAATCTTGCACATGGAGAGCTATCGTTTAATTGATGTAAATTGCCTGCAAAAGTGGTTTTAAAATGAACCAGCAATCACACTACTGTGCACAGAAGTCGACAAAGATATGCAGCTTTATTGTAATCATGTACATTAATAAGCCGTAAAGTGTTAGTATTCTCTACACCTAGTAGTTGTGTAAAGTTTGCACTATTCATTTGTTGTTAATATGTAGTCTATACTACAAATTTATTTTACTACCAAATCAAAGCGTTAGTGTTCCTTACATTTGATATTTGCGTGAAGTTTTTGAATTTTTGCCGAAAAACTTTGCCTTCTAATTTACCAACATCCCGCCTTTTCCATTTTCTTAAAGTTTAAAATCTTTTATAAGTCTCTTAATAATTTAATGGTAGGTTTTAACTTTAAGTTTCTCTTGGTTTACAACTCTCGCTTAGCAAGCTCATTTTTCAAAACTTTTTCATAGTGATCAGATTAGTCGCGTTTAGTTTGGAATTGGTGGACGGTCGTTATTTTATTACTCGGCTTAAATAAACCAAGTGACTATCTTTTGATTATTTTCTTTATCGCAAATTCAAACACCCAATTTTCAATTTGAAAATTGACCCAATTTTCAATTTGAAAATTGATCCAATTTAATTTGAAATTACCCGATTTTCAATTTGAAAATTGATTTAATTTTAAATTTGAAATTGAAAATTGGTGTTTCAATTTCAAAAGTCACAACACATTGTGCTTGTGTATTGATTGAGTGAGGATTTGCAATGTGAATTCGTTGGTTAAATATTTGTGCTTGATTATAAGTGAACTGCACATTAAGAAGAAATAACTTAATGGAGTTTTTAATTTGAAAATGGATGGTGTCAATAAGGTTGTCTTGTTTAAAAAGGATAATGCTGATGTTAAGAACAATATTGTTTTCCGCGTTCTTGGACTGTTGTCATTATTGTGGCATATTACTGATTGTGTTTACTGACTGATGTACTGAAATCACGCTAATTAAAAGTAGTGTACTAGCAAAGAAAAAATGCTCCGATGGAACAAAAAAGATGAATATACTTGGAATTCGTGGATTATTATGGATGTAAAAGGAGGACTAGGAAAAATCTACCTAAAGTCGGAAAATCTGCTAAAAATCACACTTTCTCTAAGCAACGCAAAAAATCGATGTATATTCTGCGGCCTCTAAAAAAGTGTCTTTTTAAATAATGTTCGAAGTTTCAGATAAGAGTGTATAAACGTAATCTATCAAGGTTACTTTTTTAAATTGCTGGCACCTGATTGATAGAAAACTAAGAGGTATTGTATTTAAAGTTGTTTTATTTTGTTATGAGCATTATAGCAAGCAAAGCAGGAGCCGATTGATTAGTGCACACAATCGTTTCGGGCATGCTAGTGTATCTACATTTAGTCTGTTTCAAGTCAACTTACGCGTTTCCTACTGTTTTAAACCAACCATGTCTTCAATTGTCTTCGATGTTTGCTATTTCATTCAATTGGCTTGGAAGACTGTTAGTTTACTTAATATCATTTCCCATAGCTACTGCATAGCTAACGTGCTGCTGTTTCAATCATTGTTATGGTTGAATATTTATTTTAATCTGTTGGCCGCAGAATATACATCGATTTTTTGCGTTGCTTAGAGAAAGTGTGATTTTTAGCAGATTTTCCGACTTTAGGTAGATTTTTCCTAGTCCCCTCCTTTTACATCCATAATAATCCACAATTCCAAGTATATTCATCTTTTTTGTTCCATCGGAGCATTTTTCTTTGCTAGTATATATATAATCAGCATTGGAAAACGCATAACACACGAACCTGACAAAGTATGCTCCAACTGCATTCACCACCTTTCGTTCCATCACAACTGAGAGTATGTAGGTAGGTATTTACCTACCCTTCGTCCTTCCATCTATCTTAGTACTGGTTACAATGAATCATGTTTTCAGCTATAAGCGGTCATATGCACGTCAATCTGAGCCTAATCAATATGCATCATAGCTTGTAGGCAGAACACAAAAAAGTTGTGTTGGATAAATGACATCCGGATTGTCAAGTACCTACACAATATTTTTGTGTCCATGGAACAGATTTGTAGATTGGACACAAGTTTATTGTGCATGTACAACTGATTTTTTACAGTGAAAGAATGAACAATTCAATGACAACAGAGGAACTGGTCAAAGAAGTTGGCGTTCATTTCATCACCCCAAGATGATCCAGAAGCGTTTAGTCGAATTGAGAAATCAAGAGGTGCATTCTGCATTTGTTCATAATT
Source organism: Mermis nigrescens (assembly GCA_036768485.1). NCBI lineage: Eukaryota > Metazoa > Nematoda > Enoplea > Mermithida > Mermithidae > Mermis > Mermis nigrescens. Next base: position 98,892 of record JAVLUZ010000864.1, read on the forward strand.
TTCGTTTTTTTAATTATTTTTTTTGTGATATGGATGACTTCCATTATATATGTGTAGACAGGGGCGGATTTAGAGGAGCGCAGGGGGCGGCCCCATCAATAAAATAGTTGAACGCAATAAATAATAATGTGCACGTTCGATGATTTTAGCCATTTTTATCATAATTTTTCACATTTTTCTAGCGTTTTGCGCCTGATGATACTATTTAATGACATTTACTGGCTCACTTGGCACTTATTTTTATATCGGGATAGTAATTGATGCGCAGAAAAGGATTTTTTACTGCTTTTAATGAATTCTTGGGTATTTTTCGGTGCTTTGCGCCAATTTTTGCTCTATTTTGAGCACATTTTTCATAGAAACTTTTGCGAATTTCTAACTTTTATTTGAATGATTTCTGTCTATCAAGACACGGCAAAAAGCCGAGTTCTAGCATAACAAACGGATTTCTTGGATAACTTTTAAAACTATTTAGAAAATTTAAGATTCCGCCCGTGTCAGATAATCCTGGATCCGCCACTGTATATAGGCGTGGCTGATATAGATTTTCCGATTTTTGGTCAAAAACAGCCAAAAAACAGCTAAAAACGGCCAAGAATTCGATTTTTTCCTGAAATCCGGGGACGGGGCAAAAATTTTCTGGGCTTTTGGGAGGATGGAAGGGACAGCCAACTTTGGGTATAATGATTCCTTTAAACCCCCCGTTACATGACATTGTAGTTATACTATTTAATTTTTTGTCTACTTTGACGATATTTATTGTGGTATATGTATATATGTACACAGGTACGCGTCACTGGCATGACTATTTTTTCATCTCTTCTAAGGATCGAAGCGAAAAATGAATGAACCGAACTACAACTAATGAAGACTGATTATTTAATTACGTTAACTTGATTCTGTTGTCTATTATACTGCCTATTTCTTGTGTTCATCTTTATTTAGGAATGCTGGTCTTTTTACAAAGCCTTATGCATAAATACATACATAGGTACCTTTCACACGTGGGAGTGGGGTGTTGGAGTAAGCATCCCCTAGAAGTTCGAATACCCCTTCCCCCAGAAACCAAAATATGTACCCCCAGAATTCAATTTTTAAGAAATTTTTTTCTCTGCTTTTTTGGAAATTTTTGATCCCAATGGATAGTACTCGATGAAAAACGTTGAAAAATGGTGTTCTCATCGCCATACCACAATTTTTAGGACCACTTTTTGGCCTTTGAAAAATCTGCATTCCTCCCCAGAATTTCGGTCTGCCCACCTATGGTAGCTAACATATTTTTCATTAAATTACAGAGTTGAAGCAACAATCACAAAACAGTCATAACATTTGATAATTATGCACGTGAAGTTTTATTACGCAAAACCTTATTACAGTAGGCTGACTAGAACAGCTTTTGTGGCTGCTCGATTAAGCACTGATAATAAATTTCCACGCTCAGGATTTTGAGAAATACTCGTAGACGATAATAATTAGTGAAGAGTAATTCGCAATCAATACTATATGTACATAGGTAGCCTTTCTTAGTCCTGCTTGACTAAAACTAGGTCGATCCAAATCCTAGCCAGTTTTTGGTGTTGATCAAAAAATTGGCCCAGCAAAGTTTTAAAGTTGGTTTACCCAAATTTTGCAATCAGCTTAAACTAAAATACACTAAGTTGCCACACTGAATAAAATTATTATGCAGTTCATTACTCGATCTGCACATATGAGTACGTAGGTACCAAGCCTGTTGTCCATGACACTTTGAAAAAATTAGCATTAAAAAAGAACCGTGAACCGGGCATAAAATTTAAAACATGTTTTAAAATCAGTAAGATTTTCTCTATCTAAAAATTTTTTCTCGTTGTTGTAACGACCCGTTTACAGGCCTGAAAATGCGACTGAAGTTGGACAACAAAATTTGTTAAATAAGCTTCAATATCATGTGTTGATATGGAAAGTACTACAAAATAACTTCATCAGAAAGTAGAACGTCCATTTTTCTATAAAGTAATCGAAATTTCATGGAAAACGAACAAGTATTGACGGGGTTATTAGAAATATTCGGAAACAGACATTTTTCGCAAAAATTCAAAACCCAGAACTTTGATGCTTGCTATAAAAGCCCAGGAGCATTTTTGTAAAGTTTTACTTTACACATTTTCATCTGATGCCAAGGCCTACCGATGGGCAAAATTTCATTTGTTTTTGCGACATGTCATCGGGACCGTCTGTGTACAAACCGTGCGAATCTTAACGGCAGTTGCTCATAAGTAATCGCTCCGTGATGCGTCGTATGTCCTTTTGTCAGTTTGTCGCTTCATTTCGTCGTACCTGCTTATTTTATCCATTTGTGTATACACACATATGTTCTTCTGACAATAAATATTTCCATTCATTTCATTCTATATAATCAACAAGAATCGGGCTACTAAAGTAGTTCAAAAGTTTGATGTAATGCGGCTTAGCAATCGCAAATGTGTCCCTATACTCGGATTACTGTAGAATATTTTATCTACCGTATTACATTAAACACTTTTTTAGACACTTTACCTTTAGGCTTATCTTTATCTATTTAAGCGAGCACATCAGTAATATTGCTCAGTTTTTCGTTTAACTAACGAATAAATTTACATAATGTATTTTCGATATTTGTTTTTATGCTATTTTCTGCCAATGTTTTGTAAGATCTCTTTCTGATGTATTTTACCATAAAAGGCAGGTAACCCCTTAACTCGTATTTTTGAAAAGATCAGGAACAGAAATCATATTAAATATTATTGTATTGTATTATATGTCATTTTCAGATATTCAGAATTTCGAAAAATCAACCCTTATTATGATGACCCCCAATAAAATTTTACCGCATCCGTAAGAGGCCGCAAAAATAGCGCGTAACAGAAAAAACAATTTCTGACGTGATTTTATTAAGTTAATTAAGTGAAAACTAGTGAAAAGAGAATCAGATTCAAAAACGGATCAACTTTGCGACGTTTTCGCGCAACATAGAATTGCACAATATGTAAACGAATGGACAAATGACATGCAATAGCAGTTGCAGCGCATCCGAAACAACATTGTAAATTTCGTTGCTATTCTGAACGATCAGAAAAACTATCAGCAATAAGCAATTCAATGTGTTAGAAGTGGTAACGATGAAGCAATGGACGAAAAACTTAACTTCGAATTTCCTAGATCTGTTCAGATTAGCGCTGTCCGATATCAGCTGTCGCGAATGTTTAATTTGTAAAATCGACAAAAAATTAAGCGAAGTGGTCGAAACGATAATGATGACGCTATGCGTGACGACGAAATAGTAAATTTTCTTAATAATTGTTCGAAACTCGTGGCCGTTGAGGAAAAATGCGAAAAAAACCAAAATTAAGATAAATGATAACGTTAGGATCCATATGGATGATAATATAATTCGCATGGCTTTTGGTTTAAAGAATCTGAATTCTTGAGGGGTGCTTCGTAAAACGGCGTATCTGGTTGCGGCTAGAATTACGGTGAATATCGTATTGCCAAATACCCCACCGTAATAGGTGGCCACGATGAGACGATAGTGTAAAGGATACGGGGCGTCTGGTTCCGGAAAGAAATACGTTACCATCGCATAAATTGAAAAACACAGCAGGCAGCAAATATCAGCGCAACATAAGTTCACTATGGTCGTATAAGAGGCGTTATTCATCTTATTGTCTTTTCGAATCAAACATGCACACAGAAAATTCAACAGAATGCCCAGCCAACAAATTATCTCGAGCACTATGCCCGAAACTTCCTTGATTATTTCATTCATATTTTCGTGCCGCTAATTTAGCTGAATGCTACCAACTTCGTCTTCATAAGCTTCTGATGAATAATGAATTATTCGTTAATAATCAGCAACTCGCATGCCGGTTGCTCGTATTTCTTGCAATATACATAGATCAGTTTTTAACATCAAGGATGCTAAAGAGAAAGATATCACATATGAAACCATATGTCCATAAAGGCTCAAAATTTCGGAAAGGAGAAGTTGAAGATTTTCAGAAGAATAGAATTAATGACTTTTTATCAAAAATGACAAAAAAGTTCATAGAAATAGTATAAAAATACATGTCTTTAGGCCAAAAATTGGGGTGCGTTTAAATTTGAAAAAACTTCAAATGCATACATTATTTTGCCGTAGTCAAATTAGACTGATAGCAGGTTAAAGCCTAAGTTGAGTCGAATGTTCATCCTTAAATCATTTAACTTTCAATTTCTTAATAATAGAGGCGATTTCTAAAGTGAAAAGCCGTACGGTGTTTTTACAACGAAAATCGATAATTACGACAATTGCACACGTTCCTTCCGCTTTAGGTATTTTACGTCCTTATTTGGCGAGTTATCGTTTCCTTATCTAGAAGCAATTATTGCAGATAAATTTCAAGTTGATGAGCTAAGTTCGATTGATTTATATTAATTTGCGTGCGCTCTTTCATTTCTATTTCTTGAACAGCTCGGTCTCGAATCTGCACGCAAATGAACCCGAACTAACTTAAGTGTCACTGTTAGAGGTCAATTACAAACGTCGAGCGCAATAAACGTTTAGTATTTTAGACGTTATTCACAATTTCACTGCATACGAAGGGCCCAGAGCAGCGCTAGAAGCCCAAAATGCAAATGACTTAATGGGAAATCAGATGCTATTAGCAAAATTAGAGGATCAGGCAAGTATTCACATAAAGAACCATAGGTAGCGCGTTAGCGCGTACCTATGATATACTTGGGCACTCCCAACATATGGGCCCCTACAGCTATAACGGGACACATCTGGGAGGAGCCGTTTTTTTAATCGATTGATAATTAAAAAAATTATGTGCTCTTTTTTACACTCAATATCGGCTGTGTAAAGAAGGTGTAATGTTTTGGCGTAACATTATAACATATATCGAAAGAGTGTAAAAATCTGCGCGTTCAAAAACAATTTTGGTCGCTTTTTTTGCCTTCTTGATGTCTGCCAACAACTTCTGCTTATAAGTGCCAAGAAATTTTTTCTAATAGAAATGTATCACGGCTTAAGGGCTACTTTCTATTTACCAGCAAACTTTTGTACACTCAATACGGACTTAGATCTAGAGGTTTGAACTTTACACTCTAGTGGATGGTGTTAAAAACAGGTTTTGTCTAAGATTTCTCCGCCAACTTCTCCGGTTATAAGTCGGGATAAATTAAATTAAAATAAAAAGTAAAGTACGTTTTAAGAGCTAAAGGTCGCAGCAAACAGTGTTCAGAAAACTGAATATTAAAGTACTTATGGAGGTGTAAAGTTCAAAATCAGGGGTGTTGTAACATAGGGCAAAAAACACATTTTCTTCCCTTTTTTGATTGGTAATATCTCAAATATTTTGCAAACAGAAGTTTTCAACACACTAAAGTATTACAATTTAAAGGCTACAAACCGGCCTAAACTTAATTTATTTACACTCAATGGGGAGATAGGTTTAGATTTTTAAAGTTTATAATGTGGTGGATAGTGGAAAAATACGTTTTAGTTCCTTTTTATGTTAGCCACTTTCTCCGTTTAGGAGTCGGGATAAGTCGAATAGAATAGAAATAAAGTACTTTCTAAGGGGTACACGTTACAGCAAATTTCTCATATTTACATCAATATTTAAGTTTTTCGAGAGGTGTAAAGTCGAAAATTAGAGGTGTTAAACGTGTTTCTGTCTTGTTTATTCTGCGAACTTCTCTGATTATGAGTCTAAACATGATCTTAAGTCTTAAAATGTACTAGGAATCAGACGTAGTTCGCCAGATGGGCGCGTTCATGTACACTCAACAGTGGTGTAAAGTGGCTTACATATGATATTTATTTGTCTTCAGGCCGTTGTGAAGAGTTATTTTTTTCATAGATGTTAATCGTAATATCAGAGTAATTTTAGAATTATGAATTCGACTGAAATCATCTTTACACTCGGTGGTTGTGTACAATTTTAAGTGAAAATTAAGTATAGTTCTAGAGCCTTGCGGAAGCCTAATGTTTTTTGGAATGTTATATGTAACGTCAGAATGAGGGATCTGACTGTTCGCTTTCTCTACACCTAATACTTGTGTGAAGTTTGCACTATTTATTGTTAATGTGTAAAGATTACACTACAAATTTATTTTAATTCCAGAAGGTGAAAAGAGGTAATTTTTTAAAATGTGTCCCATAAGGTCAGGATTACGAATCTGACTGCTTTTTTCTACATCCAGTAGTTGTGTGAAGTTTACACTAAAATTTATTTTAGTTTCGGAGCTTTGCAGAATGTTCCGTGTAATGTTAGGATCACGAATCTGAGTGTAAGTGTTCTTTAAACTCAGTCGTTGCGAACAGTTTATGCATAAAACATTTGATCTGTTTAAAAAAGGTAAGGTTGTCTTCTTAAAAAAAATAAAGCTGATATTCAGAACAATATTGCTTTCCGCGTTTTCCGACTGCTGTCATTATTGTGGCATGTTACCGTATGTGTTTACTGACTAATTTATTCTGAGCATGCTAATTAAAAGTAGGTGCTAGCAAGGAAAAATGCTCCGATGGAACAGTGCTTGGGATTATGGATTAATAAGGATGTAAAAGGAGGGGACTAGGCAAAAGCTAACTATGTATATGCCTAAGTCGCAAAATCTGTTGAAAATCAGACTTTCTCTAAGCAACGCAAAAAATCTAAGCATATTCTGTGGCCTCTGAAAAATGCAACCTTCTTTAAATAATTTTCAATGCTTCATATAAGAGTGTATAAACATAATCTAAAATTATCTTTTTTGCAAACTGCTTGCAAGTTGCAACGCTGACTTGCTTAGCATCGTGATTGGTAGAAAAAAATGTGTTTTATTTTGTTATCATGAGCATTATAGTAAACAAATTTAGCGTCAAGTGCTTAGTGCACACAATCATTGTGGGCATGCAAGTGTATCTGCATGTAATCTATTTCACGTAAGCTTGAGGCCTATTCATACTTCCAGCTCGATCCGGCGCCGCGCGACGCCGCATGCCGCACCCCGCGGCGGGATGCGGCATGCGGCGCCACGCGGCGCCGCATCGTTCAGCCAATCCGACTTTCATTCATACTTCATCCGCCTTCTTCCGGCTGAAAATCAATGTTTGCACCGCAACTAACATTTGTTTTTATATTGTCTCTCTATCCAGCAGCGTTTCTACCATACCTGGGCGTGGGGTTGGGAGTATGCACCCCCAAGAAACCAGAATACCCCCAGAAACCAAAATACCCCCAGAATTCAATTTTAGAATTTTTCGCAATTTTTTGATGCCAATGGATAGTGCTCGATGAAAAACGTTGAAAAATGGTGTTTTTCCGCCCTACCACCATTTTAAAGACCATTTTTGACCTTTTAAAAAATCTTGCACCCCCCCCCCGCTCAAAACTTTGGTGGCGCCTACCTATGGTTTATACTGTTGTGTTGCTTGAAAAATGAAATAGTACAAAATCAACAAGGCGTGCAATGCGCTACATGTCGCACCAATTTTCCAACCCTCAATGCGCTTATGACGAGTACAGCGCAGTCGATTGTGTCTCAAGAGCCCCACCAGTCCCAACAGCCCCACCGTCCCAACAACGCCCCACCAAAAATCCCAACAGCCCCACCCGTCCCAACAGCCCCACCAGTCCGAACAGCCCCACCGTCCCAACAGCCCACCAATAATCCCTACAGCCCCACCAATCCCAACAGCCCCACCAATCCCAACAGCCCCACCAGTCCCAACAACCCCACCGTCCCAACAGCCCCACCGTCCTAACAACCCCACCAATAATCCCAACAGCCCCACTAGTCCCAACAGCCCCACCAATCCTAACAGCCCCACCGTCCCAACAACCCCACTGTCCCAACAGCTCCACCGTTCCAACAGCCCCACCAATAATCCCAACAGCCCCACTAGTCCCAAGAGCCCCACCAATCTCAGCAAATCCACCGTTCCAGCAGTCCTACCGTTCCAACAGTCGCACTGTCCCATCCACACATACATAAGCTTTGTGGGAGGGGATGTTAAGAGTTTAACCCCCTTAAACCCCCAAATTATGGTAGACCCCAGAATTCTATATTTAGCACTTTACCCCACCAGACTTTTCGCTGCCAATTTTGGTTGCAACTACCCCACTGTTATAATCATAGCTTCATAGCTGCACGGCACGATCGGTCTGGAGAAGGAGTTTTGAGCCAAAAATGACCTCAAAACTGGCATGAATGTTAAAATAGCGTAAAAACTACGCTAATCCACATTTTCTGGCTATTTTGAAGCAAATTAGCGTGAAAGTTTTGATTTTTATTGAATTTTAACACTTATCTTTCCTTTTTTCACTAGAACGTTTTTCATTTTTTCTGGCAGTCTAGACCACACATGGGCGTGGGGGAATTGTGGGTATGTACCCCCAGAAGTTGGAATTCTGAAATTTTTTTGCTTTTTCAGCGATTTGTTGATGCCATTGGATAGTGCTCGGTGAGAAAAGTCGAAAAATGGTGTTTTTTCGCCATACAACCACTTTTAAGACCATTTTTTGACCTTGGGGCTGTTGGGACGGTGGGGCTGTTGGGACGGTGGGGCTGTTGGGACTGGTGGGGCTGTTGGGACGGGTGGGGCTGTTGGGACTGGTGGGGCTGTTGGGGATGGGGCTGTTGGGACCTGGTGGGGGCTGTAGTGATGTTGGGACTGGTGGGGCTGTTGGGACGGGTGGGGCTGTTGGGATTTTTGGTGGGGCTGTTGGGACGGTGGGGCGGTTGGGACGGTGGGTCTCTTGGGACGGTGGGGCTGTTAGGACTGGTGGGGCTCTTGAGACATCACCGCGCAGTCTGCTAAAAATATTGATTTTTCACGCTGTCCTATACATTTAATGTGTGCCGGACGGACGAAAGTTGAAACCAACTCAACTTGTCCGTTGCGGCAAAAAAGCCGCATTGCGGCACAGATTATGACGTCACGCGCGTGGGAACGTCGGACGCGTACCGCATGATGCCGGATAATGCCGGACTCGTGCCGCAGGTTGCCGCAGCGGTTTTGTCAATTTTCGCATTCCGACACCATATCGGACGGAGCCGGACGAAGAATGAATTGGCCTTTACACGTTTCCTACTACCAGCAATTTCTTTGATTTTCTTGAATGCATCGATGTTTGCTATTTCATTCAATTGGCTTACAAAGTCGCTCCTAGTTTACTCCATATACTTTCCCATAGCTACTGCATAGCTAACATACTACTTTTTCGATCGTCATTTTAATAGTTTATTTTAATCTGCAGGCCGCAGAATATACTTCGATTTTTTGCGTTGCTTAGAGAATGTCTGATTTTTAACAGATTTTGCGACTTACGCATCTCCTTTTACATCTTTAATAAACCGTAATCCCAACCCAAGTATATTCGTCTTTTTTGTTCCATCGGAGCATTTTTCTTTGCTAGTACGATAAATAATCTCATTTGATAAGTGAGCGAAATGAGGGAGACGAGTTAAATCCAACGTTAAAATAAAAGTAGGCAATGCTGCCGTGTATCTTTCGAAAAACAGGGAAGTGAAGACTACTGCATCGAAAATATGTAATCAGAGAAGACGAGGTTTTTTAAATTGTATATTAATGCGAATGGAGTTGTATGAAGCTATTAAAATATTAAAAGGTTAGAAAGTCAGTCTAAGAAACATGTAAAAAACGTCGTTTTAATAATGAGACGAAAAAATCACAGTTGAAAATTTGGAATAACAGAATCCTCGAAATTAGGATTGCTCATTAATTAATAAATTGGAAGAATAGTAATAAAATTATTTTTTCTTAGTCTTCTTTAAAAAGAGGTATGCGCGAGGGTGTCAGAAAAGTGCACATCATTAAATCTTCAGTTTCTTGGTTGAGACGAAACTTGGAACAAAAATGAAAGACGCTCTTTAAAAACCGATCATTTTTCAAAAAAATACATTTTTTCTTATTGTTTTTCTCGATGGCAAAACAAGATAAAGTGGAAGAGAGGAAAACGAAGTTCGTGAGAGTCAAAGAATTACTATCGATAAAAAAAATAATTTTTGCTTCAATTATTCTTCCATTTTAGCTAAAAGTCGTTTATCATTCATTGATAAAGTATTCAAAGAAAGCAGCTAAAAATCATAGTAAGGGTGTTTGAAATACGCTAATACATGATTTCTAGATGATCTCAATGTTACTGCAAAAACATTCAGATTTTTATGAATTTTTGGCTTCGACCTTGGCTTGCTTTCTGACAAATTAAGTGCGCGTATTTCTGTGCTCTTACATAAACAGAAAGAAGTACGCACGAAGGATAAGGTAACTTAAACCAAAGCTTTCAAGCTATCGGTCAGCACATGCCATAAAAATATTAATGTACAAAGGCAGCTAATGACTAAGAGAGAAAAAATACGTTCAAGTCTGCTCTGAACAAATAATTAAGTCGGGAAATCGTACATCTGCTTGCTTATATCGTTTATGTTTATTTACTACAGAGCTCAAAATACACAAGTGTAGGTAATGAAGGAAAAACTATAAGCGGAATAAAAAACATTAAATCAAATTAAATCCTATAAGGGAAAAAGCTACAGTAATACAAATACAGTGAGGCAATTATACAGGGTCGTAAGAAGTCATTCTTACGTATGTTACGCACAACTATGTACACGTCAGCACAATTATGGATGAAAGGTGAAAGAAGTTGTTCTACGTTCAAAAGAAAACCCTTCATTACGGATGTTAATCTGAGGAGCAGCTTAAATTTTGACGCTTCGAAGTGCGGTGCAATTTGCAAATAAGAGCTTGCGCGCTAATTTGGGAATGAGATAATTTATTATCGCCTTAAGACTTTTTCTACTTAATTACCAACTTGATTGATGCTCCTTTTTATTACAGTAAGGAGCACTTTTGACAGATGCTCCGTAGAAATGAACACTGACTCGTTATCCTCTTGAATGCATCATTTTTACTTTTTCAGTCATAGAACCTTAATTTCTGCCCTTAAAAATTCAAGAAAATTTCTCTTTTTTATCTTTAAAAAGACAAAAGGTATCGTTTTAAACTTAGATTTCGCAAATCTGACACCAAATTAAAACATAATTCGTCCTACTCGGCGACAAAAACATTGAATAAATCAAAAGCCTGGTCGAAGATAGCACTTTTAGTATTCCAAGGATACACTGTAAAAAAATTTGTTGCATCAATATAAAAATAACGCCTGCATGTTGAATCAACAAAATAATTTTATGTGCCAAAAAAGCCTATGTCAGACTGACTAATGTTTTCACGTTGTTCTTTGAAATTTTTTATCAAACGAACATCATGGGCAGCATTTTGTAGGATCAACATAAAATTTAATATAGATGGCGTTGTATGCGCATTTAAAGCCGTAAGTATATGTTTCAGGTTGAAATTACTTCTGCTGTTAAGCAGCTTCCTTTCCCCAGCGGGAAAGCTACCTATTTGTGCATCTGACTTAGTTCGGAAGTCAGCATGCACATTTTTGTAGAGCATAACTATCAGATCCTTAATTTAACTCACGGCTTAGTTGCTCCAATTTACATGCTTTTAATTGCGATAAACTTAAATAAAGTTTTTATGTAGATAGTGGGTACATTTAAATTCCATCAGCATAAAATGTTCATGTTGATTCTATTCAAGAAGCACGTCTTTCAAATTGGTTCAACATAAAAGTTTTATGTAAAGTTGTACATATTTTAAGCTGAATCAAAATAAGACCTTTATGTTGCTATACTAAATTTTTTATGGCCTAAATTACACATAAATATGTATATGTTGATTATACAAATTATTTTTCACAGTGTATTATAAAACGAAATCGGTGGCTTATGTCTCGACCGCCACAAATGTTCACCAAAATTAAATACAATATGAATTTTAAAACTTAGGATTGAAATTTATTCTTTATTTGATCTCATGAGGCGGATTTGAGGGTGGTGTCTCACATTCCCACCAGTCCCAACAGCCCCACCGCTTCAACAGGCTACCGTCCCAACTGCCCCACCAAAAATTCCAACAACCCTACCAGTCCAAACGGCCCCACCAATTCCAACAGCCCCAACGTCCCGACAGCCCCACCAATAATTCCAACAGTCCACCAGTCCCAACAACCCTACCAATCTCAACAGCCCCACCGTCTGGACAGTTCAACCGTCCCAACAGTTCCACAAATCGCTGCAATCGCTATGATACAATAAATGCATTTTAAGGCAGGCGGATACATTTAAAACATAGGACTTATACGGGTTCCCGTTTAATTAAACAAAATGTATTAATTATAATAGATGAATATAATAAAAATATTGCTTTAATATATGTTTTTTCGGCAAAAAAACGTCGGAAAATACGATTTTACTAGCCATCCCAGCCAAGTTTCCGAAATATAAGACCACTTTATGCTGGGTCCGCCGCCCTCCCACTCGGATGAATACTGAATACGGGCCTGTCCGAAAGTATAGAATGTAAACGCTCCGTTCGATCATAAAATAACAGCACGTACGTAACTTAGGTAGAAATAGCCAGAATTTGTGAATAGCGTAGTTTTTACGCTATTTTCACATTCACAACCGTTTTTGAGGTCATTTTGGCTCAAAACTTTTTCAGACCGGTCGTGTTGTGATCTATGGTTGGCACAGTGGTTGGGACCAAACATGCAGCGACCAAATTCTGGGGGTATTCTTGGACAAAGTGGAGAAGAAGTATGCTAAAATTGAAATTCCGTGGGTCTACCATAATTTGGGGGGTTTCCAGATTCTCGGCGGGGAGGGGGTTAAATCTCAAACATCATCCTCCCAACGCCCAAGTGTACTTGGGGCGCGGTGCGACTTTTGGAATGGTGGAATTGTTGAAATTGGCGGTCCTTTTCGGACTAGTTGGTGGGACTGTTGGGATTATTGGTGGTGCTGTTGGGACGGTGGAGCTGTTGGGATTGTTGGGGCTGTTGGGACTGGCAGGGCTGTTGAAATTATTAGTGAGGCTGTTTGGACGGTGCGGCTGTTGGGACTGGTGGGACTGTTGAGATACAATCGACTGAAGGAGCGACAACCGCTTCGCCCAATACATGGTTGACGAGATAAAAAATTATTAGTAATGGAAATGCAAATGTCGGATTTTCGTGTACTTATTTTCGCTTTGAGACCAGCAAGCGCTAATCATTCAGACACATCATGAACTTCCACCATATGCAAATGTTGCCTTTTGCATTCGCAAGTCGTTTTTAACGAAAAATCGGACTTTGCCTATCTCCATATGCAAATTTCTGTGTCTTCGAAAAAATTCCGGATTATTATTCAGGTTTGAACGCTATGGTTAGTTGATCCATCTGTGTTGGGTTGCCTTAGCGTTGGCCCACGTACGGACGCGGACTCATGCATGGGCAGCAGCCAAGTTCTGAAGGGTCTGACTGGTGTACAACCGGTAAAAATCCCGCAAAACATACTGAAAAAAATTCTAGGATACTATCGATTTTTGGAGGTCTACACGATTCTCGGGAGTATAAACCCCCCAAAGCCCCACGCCAACGTGTGCACAGATTGCCTATATCCTTGTTCATTCGATTATGAACGGTGAAAATTTTCTGAGAAGAGTTTAAGCTAATAAAAGTAGATATGGCCAGGCGAGTTCATCGTTAATGTCCGTATTTCATAATGCAGGTTGTATCTCATAAAAGATATGAGGTACCTAATGCTAATGTAAAACTTTCATCATTATATATTTTCAACGATTCGATACTTAAACAGCATCACATTAAATGCTACGTGGCAGGTACCTACATTCAACATGTCACCACATCGCATTGAAAGTTCTTAGTTCATCGTGTTTTGAAGCAGGATTTGATGATGATCAAATGACTCGTTTTAGATATTTCCAGCGATTTCGTGCCTTTTGAATTCTCATCATATCGGGCAAGAGTGCGTACAATAGAGACACGTCTCTGAAAGCAAAAAGAAAATTAAGTGGTATCTTCAAAACTGAGATTTTGTAAAAATATCACATTACTGCTTTCTCATTCGATAAATTTATGAAAGCTGACTTTGATTGAAGCTTGCGATGATTATTGAACAAGTTAATTTAATTTATAGTTTTTGTAAGCTGTGAAGTCATCTACGTCTCTCGGATTCCATTTTAGTACAACATGTGAGTCATGTGCAAGCGCGGATTTAGAGAGCGAGTGGGCGGCCCCACAGTCGTTAAAAACTAATTTGATGCAATAGAAAATAATGTATTGTTGATGATTATGGCCATTTTTTTATTACGATCTTTCAAATTTTTCCGGCGCGTTGCTCCGGTGAGTACTCATTAATGACATTTACGGACTTTCTTGGCGCTCGAAAATTGTATTTTTACGCCAGAAGAGTTGTTTATAAACAGGACAAGGATTTTTAGTTCTTATAATGATTTCCGATTATTTTTCGGTGCTTTGCGACGATTTTTGCACTAATTTTGCGCGTTTTTCATAGAAAAATTTCGTAAATTTTTAGCCTTTTTCGGATCACAAACGATTCTGTCTATCAAAAGATGGCAAAATACCGATACTTTAAACATAATGAGCGGATCTTCCGAACAACTTTTGACACTATTAGGACAACTTGGAATTCCCCCTGCCAGAAATGGATTCGCCACTGCGTATGATGCGTTGCATGGGCCGATCTGTGGGTCAGCTCAGCTGTTTGGACTGATATGGATTAATAACAAACGATGTATAAATACTAAAATAGGTTTAGAAACCTACCCTAATTCGGGAGTCCTAATCATTTTCAAGTATTTTAGCAGAAAAGTTTTGATGTTATCGGTTTTGGTCTTAGTTTTGCTTTATTTCTCTCCAGTGCCATGTTTGTGCTATAGGTGCACAGCATGATCGGTTTGGGGTCAGACCGATCTGAGGGGGTCAGACCGATCTGAGGAGGTTAGCCAGAAATTCGTGGTATAGCTAATATGGTCTTTAAACTTTATTTTTAGTTTTATCCATTTTTGACTTACCCAGATTCCCCTTGTGTATTTTTAGTGCATACTCATACACAACATGTGCGTGTCTGTCCACTACCTGTAAGGAGGTTTTTGTGCTATCCGTTGTACATCATTCTTACAATCCGCTTCTCGAAGATACGACGTCATTAACATTACAAATAAACTGATCAATGAAAGTAGCTTGAAGAATTGCATTGCTGCTTTACTCAGTCAAGACTGCTTTCCGGATAACAGAATAGATGTGGAAATTGCTGAAAACAAGCCTAAAATCAAATGATTCTATGATCTTTCTCACAAGAACTATTCAATTTGCAGGAAACAAATATGGATGATTCAAATTACGACCCATTGATCTAACATATCCCACCCGTAAATTTACTTAATTGTTAAATTTAAATGCACAAAGCTTGACCGCATCTAGCGAATGCCAAATTTTAAAGATCCTCTTCGAACATTGAATTTCCTAAACGCAATTTGTGACTCCAGTCATTTGCGACTTTCGCAGTCATTTTTAATTCAAGCTGTTACAGTTTGCAAGAAAAAATCAGAACGAGAAATATTTCAGTTTAACACAAGCTAACAAAACGTAAATTTTAGATTTCCATTAGAAAATTTCCCGAAAATAAAGGCTGATGCGTCAATTATAGAAATTCGACTAGCTCTTACGTACCCTAAGGCTAAAGTTATTTGACTTATCTGCAAAAACTCTTAAAAAGGGACATGAGAACGTGCATGATCTTAAACCAGTACCTATAGTATAATCAATATGCATATAATTATTGTTAGGTAAGTACAATTATAGATGCACAGTATGGCTGATCAGAGGGTCAGCCGGTCTGAGGGAGGCGGATCAAAAATGAGCTTTTTTGGGCCAAAATGACATCAAACATAGTGTAAGCTCTAAAATAGCGTTAAGCCTTAAAGCACTTTTGAAGACAATTTTCAATTTTCATCCGTTTTTGGCCTTCATTTTGCCTCATTTTTCCAACAAAATTTGCCTTTTTCCATTCTCGGGGTCCACACCCTCAAACCCCTTCCCCCACCCCACGTGGATGCATGAATACAACTCTTCCTCAAATGTCAAAGATTAATTGTTCGCTAATCATTTGATAAAATTAATGTGTAACGTTATAGGCTATTCCAAATCAATCGGAATTTAAGTTCCTAAACAAGCCTCACTACTTAGTGCTATACAGTCTAACACGGCTACTCTAGCTCGTTTAGATTCTAGGCTGACCCAATATTTCATATTAAGCCCGTCTCAAGTCAGGCTTGTCTTAATAATTCTAAAAGCGTTTACTGCCCTAGGCCTGGCTTTAGCCCGAACTAAGTCAGTTAGAGCAAAAAAGTATGGATGAAATCACGCTTTGATTCTAAGTGGATTAATCAGGCTATGACTTTTTCTTTAAAACGTTATCTAGACTTCAGTCACTTCCTAGCTAGTCGGCTGCTAAGTGATAATCCAAGAAAATAAGAACTCTTGGATCTTGATAATCATTCACTTTTGGCATTTTTCTACTTTCATAAATGCTAAAGCACTTTAAAATAAGACTCGTTAGAATAATCAAATAAGGACAAAATGAAGATCTGCTTACGTGGTACTTATAGATTTTTCATTAGTGATTTACAAACGGGCACAAAGAAATTACACGATTTGCCTTATTTTGTTAATTCATGGTAAATAGAGAAGATAACTTATAATAGCTATGAAATTATTCAATATTTCAAATGTGTTTAGTTTGTAAGACCATAACGAAATCGGCTCATCATGTTTGCTACAAAAAATAAGACGGCTGGAATTGAAGCCTATACTCATACGTGAGCGTGGGGAGGTTTAAACCCAATACGGCATACGGCACTGCAGACCCTCTAGACCCCCATAATTGAATTTTTGGCATGTTTTTTGGATTTTCGCCAGTTTTACACTGTTCACCTAAAGGCGCAATGGTTTGCTACTTTCAAATTTTCTGCCCACAATACACGGATAATAACATTACACCCAAATTTCGTCTATTTTTTCCAATATAGGGCACGACAGAAAATTCCGTTTTTCAGCATAATGGTTGCACAACAAAATTTTCTATTTAACGCATTTTATTTTATCAAAATTGGCTAAGTAGATTTGTAAGTCTTAGTAACAAAACCTGCTTTCTGTGAATGAGGTTTGTCAGTGCACAAACACAAACACGCACACACACACACACACACACACAAACAGTAGTGGAAATGAAGCAGTAAGTTTTGTTCACTTTTGGTTTTTTTCTGTTTTTAATAACAACAATATTTGTGTTGTAGGCTAGGATTCGAAGCGTCTGATGAAAATTCTCAATTTCATTATAATTATTTTCGTATTTTTAACATTTCAAAAATTCAAGCCCCATGAGACTTCAGTGATAGGCCTGTAAGATCAGATGAACTTTCATTTCACACTAGGATATAATTTCCAGAGTTAAAATTGCTTATTATATCAGATGTACTATTTTAATACGAAAACTGATTTAAAAAGGAAAAAAGACAGCGACAAAACGGAAAATTTCATCAAAGTCACACTCATCTGAATTAATGAATTTTTCATCTATTCTTAGACACTTTGAAATTTCTTATCTGTAGAACGAAATTAATCATGTTTCTAACCAACTAAGCAAACGGATTTAATCAATAAGTATAATTGTTATTTGTTTATATAAGGTTTAGGAATATTTCAGTGTGGATATCCACTTAGGCTTTAGTCAATATTAATAATGGCAATAAAAGTAAAATTAGAGTTACAGAATGATTTTCTTAAAAGTATAAATTAGAAAACATACAATTTATTAATTTTTCAACATTCTTCTAAGTTTTGAAGCCGTAGTAACATATATGTGCAGGTAAACAGACAAATGTGTTGCACTACTGGCGCACCGCTGCAGCCAAACTACCCCATCTTAGACATAGGTATGTGGCTATCTAATAAATGCAACGGGACACCGATAAATTGCCTTGGTGAATACCAAGCTGATGGTTTTATTTATCAGAATGAATGCGTTTTAACAATTAGCATCCAAACGATAATAATCAAGAAAAACTACATATACCAGTTAAGCAGTAAAGACTGGGAATTTTCGTTACAGTCAGCTTTCTGAAACGTTTCTGCCATTAACTACAGCAGCAATGTGCCTTATTCAAGTGAAATGTAGCGATGTGTCTTAAATATTCCATTTCCGGTATCTACCCCTATCGACAAAGCAAGTTTTATGCTTGGATAAAGTTGCTTTGAGCAACCCTTTATTGTGCTTTTTTAATCAATTAATGAGACTCAAATAGACATATCTGATTTGCTATTAATGACTTCAATTCAGTATTACGGTGTTGTTTGCGTCTGACTTCAATGCGAATGGATTAAGCCAGATATATCGAACTAGCAAAGAAAAATGTTCCGATGGAACAAAAAAGGTGGATATACTTGAATTTCTTCATTGTTAAGGATGTAAAAGGAGGGGACAGGGAAAATTTCCCTATATGCGCAGGAGCCATATGAATGTGCTTTTCAGTTAAACTTCCCTAAACAACGCAAAAATCGAAGTATATTCTGCGGTCTGTGAAAAATGAGGGTGTAGTTACAAAACGTTTTTAAGTGTTTCGTAAAAGAGCATTGAAGACACTTTCATGACTATTAAATAATCAGTGTATTATTTCTTTCATGAAATCTTGACCTTCCACAATGCTCCGGCGTAAAAGATAATGGTGTAAACCTCACACCTGCATGGCCAACTCAATAGTTTGCATGAAAAACCACAAAAGATTTCTTTAAATTTTCCAAAATAAAGTAACCAAAATACTCGCCATCGTAATCGAAATTACTACGGAAAATCTGGAGAAACTTGCATATGCCGCAGAATATACTTCGATTTTTGCGTTGTTTAGGGGAAGTCTAACTGTTTAGCAAATTCCTATGACTCCTGCGCTGATAGGGAAATTCGCCCTAGTCCCATCCTTTTACATCCTTAACAATGAAGAAATTCAAGTATATTCACCTTTTTTGTTCCATCGGAGCATTTTTCTTTGCTAGTTCCCTTCTTTTATTTATTACTTCAGGTCATATATCCGTACTAGCCAGTCAAACAAGATGAAGAACAAGGAAGATCGTTTGAGTTTACGCAAGTTTGGACATATCCTTTGGAAGGTAGAGCAGCCGTGAGGAAGGCAGCCGTCCTAGTGGAGGGAGTAGCCTTGGGGAAGAGAACTATAAGGGTCGTAGTCCCCTTCCTGGACATCCCGCGCTCTCAAGTTACTGGACCTAAGCGACCGACCAGCCAACCAACTGCAGATAAAGGACCGATCGACGGTTGCCAGATGACCGACCAACCGCCTGAAGTCAGGTAAGACTGCTCCAAGCTGTCAGCCATGTAGAGACGGAGCAGCTTAGGGTATTCACGCCGACCAATGACAGCGTTTTCTTTACACTTGAAATTCTTATTTTACACTTAGTTTGTATCTAAGTTTTTTTAGTTTGTTTTTCAGATTTTTGGGTCCTGAAGAGATGACTACTTCGGAACAACGACTTTGTTCACCCGTTTTTCTCAATTTTCATATCAGTTTTTTCGGCCAAAATGAACTTTACACTTTCTATATGTTCACTCTAGATCATTAAATTTCTTACTTTTCTGGTTTTTAACATAAATAAAAATTAAACTTTTCGCTTTATTAACTTTTTCATCAAATTTCTTTTTGATTTAGCTTTTTTGACCTAAGAAGCTACACGTTTTACGGTCATTTTTCAATTGGACGGAGCACAATTTTACAGGGTTAAAACACGTTTATTCTCCGCCAGCTTCGAAACTTTACAATATTGCGAGGCCTACGCGACATTCGTAATAATGAACATTTCGCAGTAAAATCGTTGAAAAAGGGGAAAATTAGACTAGTGCATAAACCGCAAATTCAATGAACAAAAATTGAATTTCAGTTGTCACGTATTAAATTCATCCACGATTCCTCCAAAAATTATACGCCAAATGTCCTCATTCGCTTCGCCCGCAAATTCAGCAGTCACTTCATTTATCCGCTCCAGAGACCGCAAAATATGGGTCATTCATTAGTCCCGGGTAATTGCCATTCAACCGGATTTCTTTCAAAATCAGGTGACGGGGATCGAAGTAAGGGTGCAAGCTCCGTTAAAGTTCCTTCATTTTGCCTCATGTGCCGTATAAAATTTTCCATTTTACCATTTTAGTGATCTAGACCCCTACGTGCATGTCTGGCAATGAGACTTTAGCGAAAATGGGCCCTTTTGAATGGAACAGACTATAGTGCATGAACTAACCCAGCAATCCAATTTTCTTAACACCCGATTTTTTCATCGCACGACCCGCTATATGTATAAAAAAATTTGCTACCCACTCTGTCGAGCAAGTAAAAAATCGAGCAATACAGTAATTAGGATGTTTTTCGAGCGGATCCATTCACTATATACATAGTTTTAAAGACTGACTGTGGTTATATGCATATGAATAGTCTATTTCATGGAACCTTGTGCATGGAATTCAAGTTTTAACGATCTAGCGAACAGCTACAAAAGTGGTTTCTACAAAGCTGACCGTAGCACACACTTTTGCATAATATAACTTCATATGAATATTCATTGCACAATATCGCGATCGCTACTTCAATTAAACCGCTTTTGTAATCAATTTGCATTGAATCAAGAATTGTGATCCATGCACATGGTTTCGTGAAACAGATTATAGGTACCTATGCATCTACTGTATTACTTTACCTAAGTGTGTGATCAGTCAAAGGATAACGAGCATGTGCTTGGTCTTATTTTCTGAAATTGGCAAAAAACGTACCAGTACGCCAACCACACGTTGGCGCGATTTCAACCGGCCAGAACCCACAGAATTTTCTTGCTGCCCATATACGAGGCCAACACTGATAGAATTAATTGAACAAAAAACAGTGATCAACACAGGAATTATGGCAGGCAGTGAAATTTGCAAGATGGCGCATAAATGTTCTCCGATGCATTCACGACTATTAATTTAGTATTAACATTAGTTGATTCGTAATCTACAACTTAGGGGCAACATTTAAAAAAATTTGCCTTTCGCAAATCGTTTTTGATACCCAATGCTCTGGGCAGAAAGTGCTTTTCAGTGTAAACTTTACACTTGTGCTAATAACGCAATATTGGGTGTATAAAAACAAAGTAAACTAGGATCTGAAACGCTGGCATATTTTAAGCATAATCAGCATGTTCCGTCTACTTAACGGAGTAGCTGAAGAAATTATTTGTTTCGTCTCAAGCCCTTTACACTAAAACGATCACAAATCGAGAAATATTGCCTAAAAAAAGAAAAAAATCAGTTTTGAGATATTGTAACCCTATACATTATAAAAGTTATTGGACTGCGCAGGAACCAAAATTGAGTTAGATAAGCTATAGGACACTCGAAGAGTAAAAAATCGTATACTTTACACTTTTGTGCAACAACCATTGAGTGTAAAGAAATTTTAAGGTCAGATTCGTAATCTACAACTTAGGGGCAACTTTTTTTTAATTGGCCCTCCGCTGCTTCTCAGTGTGAACTTTAAACTTGTGCTAATAACGCAATATTGGGTGTACAGAAACAAAATAAACTAATATATGTAACGCTTATAGTCTGTTTCACACAACTTCGGTCGAAAATTCTAAAACTATATAAGACAATAAATAGACAGATTGCGATTATAGCAGTGATCTGACATATAAATATCCTAACCCTCGGCCTACTGTCGACGAAAATTCTTAGAATTTATGCACGAAGTTATGTGAAACATACTATAGGTCAAGGGACATTTTAAGCATAATCAGCATGTTCAGCCTACTTAGCGGAGTAGCTGAAGAAATTTCTTTTTTTGTCTCGAACCGGTTACACTAAAACGATCACAGATCGAGAAATATTGCGTTTATAGAAAAAAATTCTGGTTTTGAGGTATTGTAAACTTCAACATTATAAAACCAATTGGACTGCGCAGAAACCATTATTGAGTTAGATAAGCTGAATGACATGCAAAGAGTAAAAAACGCGTATACATTAAACTTTTGTGCAACGACCATTGATTGTGAAGAAATTTTAAGGATCAGATTCGTAATCTACAACTTTGGGGCATGATCTTTTTCAAATTGGTCCTCCGCAAATTGTTTGATACCCAATGCTCTGGGCGGAAAAGTGCTTCTCAGTGTGAGCTTTACATTTGTGCTAATAAGGCAATATTGGGTGTATAGAAACAAAATAAACTAGGTTCTGTAACACTTAGATAAAGCACATTTTAAGCATAATCAGCATGTTTCGCCTACATGGCGGAGTAACAAGCGAAATTTCTTTTTTCGTCTCGAACCCTTTACACTAAAATGATCACAGATAAAAAAATATTGCGTTAAAAGAGAAAAAATTTGTCCTCGAGATATTGTAACCCTCTACATTATAGAACTAATTGGACTGCACAGAAACCAAAATTGAGTTAGATAAGCTGACGGACACGCAAAGAGTAAAAACACGTATACTTTACACGTTTGTGTAACAACCATTGAGTGAAAAGAAGTTTTATGGTCAGATTCGTTATCTACAACTCGTAGGCAACATTTAAAAAATTGGTCCTCCGCAAGTTATTTGATTTTACGGTTTACACTTTACACACTTACTTGCTAATTCGGTATTAGAGTGTAAACAGAAAAACCTGCATCGAGTTTTTTAAAATTATCTATCGATTAAAAAAACAGCACCTCCCAGGTGTGTGCCGTTGTTGCTGTGAGGGGGACACAAAATTCGCACTTGCTGTGATAAATATATAAGAAGAAAGGTGGCCAAGTACACACATATATCATAGGTAGCGCTATCGCGCTACCTGTGATAATAAACGGTTGTACAAGATCTGTGAAACGGAAAGTCAGTGAATAAAATGACATTTAAAAATTTCTAAAGCGTGATTCTGGAAAAACTTAAAATTTAATGTTATCAATGTTTCCTTAAGCCATATCGACCAACCTGTGACACATGGACTTGTACCAATTTAAAACATATTGACGGGTTTAAGTCTATAACTCGTATTTTATTTTATTTTCCTGAACCTGACAAGTCTAAGAGAGTTACACATACCATAAGTTAATCTGGTTTTTTATTTCACGAAAATGTGGTGCATTGGAGTTGAGAAGATGGGGTCTAGATTAACGCTTTCAGTAGAGAATGAATGTCCTAAAGTTTCGAGCAGCACAAGTTTACCTCTATATGATACCCTTTTGAAAAAAAGTTCGACTTCCCTCCGTTCCTGCCATATTTTTTCCTTAATTTATCCTTTTATTTGTTAAAACGCAAAGTCTCTCATGCTTGTCTCGTGTAAATTCCAAGAAAAAGGATATATGTTTATGATAAACAAGAGACAAAATTAATGCTTAAGGATAAAAATTTTATTTTTGCAAGATAACTCTTCCATCTCATCTACAAAAAATAATCAAAATAGCTCTTAGGCTGACAATATACCATTTTCGAGTAATCTCAATGAAATTAAAAATTCTGCCTTGTTCTGGGGATATCCAGACATGCAAAAAGTGCTTAAAAGTGATCAGAAACTGTGTAATAACGTACTTAACGCTTTTTAGCCCTTATGCAATTTTTGAGGTCATTTTTGCCGAAAAAAGCTCTAATTCTTGACCCCTCCCCAGACCGGCTGACCTTCCCTCCCAGATTGGCCATGCCGTGCATCTACATATGTGATATCTCCCACGCCAGCCGGGCTTACTTTCCTTGCCGTAGCCATGCTATTATTCACTTACATGTGGCACGTAACTGCTACAAAACGTAATTTGATCACTGATTTCCTTCAAATTCGCCGCATTAGAAGAGAAAACGCGTTTCGGAATTCCCACAAATCACACTTTATATGGCAACACCGTCAGTTTTATATCGAAGTCATAGAACGGAGAAATTCCTATACCTATTCAAAATCTAGAATACCCTATATTCTAAAAATTTAAAAAGATTTATCAAGACGGCACCAATAAATTATGTTTCATTAAAAGGGAACAATCTGATAAAGATTTTAAGAATTTATCAATGATTAGATATTAAAAACTAGAAATTTTTGCTAATGTGCAGCGATGCGATTGGCTACAAAATAAATAGACGGAAACTTGTACATAGATAAACCTTCCTTAATTAAAAGGCACTGGAATTTCCTAATATACATTATCACTTAGTCATGTACAATGCTTTACTCGTCTTAATGTCTATTTTCTCATTCGGAGCTTGTTTTAGCGCGTTGAGGGTGGATAAACTTAAAAATTTTAAATATTCCGTATTCCGATTTTTACATGCCATTAAAATATCACTTCAGTTAGCATATAATCTTTAGTTTCATAAGATTAATTTTAATTTCTGTCCCCGCCATTTTACGTATTACAATGTTATCATCAAACATGACTTAGAAATGTATGACCCGATTTCCGAACATTCCCAACGCCAATATTTAATTAAACATTCTGATGTGTTCAGTGAAGCCAAAGGACTCCTACTTTTCCTGAATATTCCAATAATGGTTAATAAGACGAGCATTGAATCTTATAGCAAAAATACTGTCTCTTTATTCCGCCTCCGGATGAACTTCGAAAATGAACAGTTCACGTAAAATATTTAAAAAACAGAAAATAAATACAAATACAATCGAGAAATATGATTTTCATCATTGAGGCATTTCAAGCAGAAAGTGTCACATTGGATGAAGTCCTTTCCACCAAAGTTGTGCCTAAATTTTGGCGTAAATGACTTGAACGCTTTTATAGATGAGTCTCGTGTCTGCTGTTGCGTTCTCTGGCACTCGACGGCACGATGCGATTGGCTCCGGCGCTGAGAGTCAGGGCGCTGAGCCATTTGAGCCAGCCGTCGGGAATGGTCGCCGACCGACGTAATTCTCGACATCGCCGCCGCCGACGTTGTCGCCGTCGACCATCGTCGCATGCTTAGCGCCAAATCGTAGCTCGGGGGCGGACTGGCTATCGACTCGGACACCGATAAGTCATTGGCGTCGGCGGTCGCTCTCATTGATCTTTGACCCGGATGACGTTGATGACGACGTCTATCATCAGCATCAAGGTCATCCGATGACAGGGCGACTGGCAATGGCGATTCAGGCACAGCGTCGTAGCAGTACGGCGCGTTTGGAGGACGGTGAGTCGGTATGGCGTGCGCTAATCCTGCGTAGCTGGTGGACCTGGCAATTAAAATTTTTATATTTTATATTCATATTTTATTTTGAATCTTATAAATTTTATTCGTGCATTTTTTAATATTTATATTTCCAACGTTTCCGTGAGATTTCGTAAGATTTAATTAATTTTTATTATCTTATTTAAATTTTATTTATCTAAAAATTTACAATTATTCAATATCTATTTATTACGTATTCGTGAGCAACGTACATTGACTGCACATGAACAATGTAGTCGTTGTGTTCGAGATCAGTCAGAAATATAAAAAATTAGAATTTTTTGTTCAAAAACTATGCCAACGTTGACAGTACAAGAATAACATGATAATTCTAAGAGCCTCACTAAATACACTCGACTTTTATCCTTCTCACTGGCTCTAACATTTCCTTGTCAGAGGTCTACATTCCACTCCACACAACGAGCATATCTGCGTATGATTGTGATGAGATATTGTACATGTGTGTAGAACACAATCACGATTTTGACCATCTGAGTTCAATTCATACATACAAAGCAAGAAAATTCTGAGGAGGGGGTCTGGTAGGGTGAAATTGTCAAAATTCGATAAAAATCTCACTAAAAATAGAAATCTGGGAGTCTACAGTAATCTGCGGGGATTTTTAACTTCTGTGGAGGGAAACCCCCTCCCTACGCCAACGTGCGGTCGAATCCTTTAAATTTTTGAAAAATGTTAGTTCTCAGCACGTAACCGACCTCATTTGCTAGAGGACAATTAAAATTTCGATGCTTAATTATCCAATTTATCAAACTGTAGCTGATGAGAAAGACTCTTAAGTGATATGCGTGCAAAGATAAACAATAAGAGCATTTCAATTGAAAAATACGCACATACTTGCTCGGATACATGGGCTGACTTTTATGCACATTATTTTCCATGTAATAGCCAAAATGCAGTACAAATCGAAAAAGTTAATTAGATCAAAAAATCATTAAACGTCTGCTTGAGTTTTTTCGCGATAGCTTCGAAAATGTGATTATTGACGTGAATAACATGAAGTAATGAATCCATCGAATACGCTCAAAGCGCTACTTTTCTGAAGCTGTAATGAGGAATCAGAGGGAAATTAGATTAGGAAGGATTGTCTCAGATCACAAAATTCAGTAAGAGGAATCGAAGTACACAGATCTGCAAAAAAATATACGAGATTCTTAGCAAAGAGTTATGGGCATACCCCCAGAATCTGGGCAGCAGTCAAATTCTGTAAGGGGAGAGTCAAACCGCGAAAAATCCAGAAAACATGGCAAAATTCAATTCTGAGCGTTTATCGATTTTTGCAGGGGGTGCAGATTTTGGAAGTGTAAACCCCCCTCAACTCCTCTCACGCCGGTGTGTGATTATAGGCATCCTAAAAACCTAAAAACGCATATGTTTGACAATGCGCACCTATGACTCTTGTTAGCTTTGTATGGTCCTACGCGTCTTGCACTAGACGACCAAAGAGACAGGGTGAGTCGCTTAAGGCTCATCGACCGGGACAGCTGAAAAGGCAACCTCTAGCTGGCTACCGAAAATTCCTTGATTGACCAAAAGTCGTTCGTTATTCAGCGTGTCCTGGCTAGCTCGTGTGCAAATGTGCAAATTTCCCTCTCGGTCTTGTCTAAAAATTACAAGATATCTTCACAAGCACCTATGGACAAGGGAATATGCTCAAAATCGAACGATGTTTATAAATAATACACAAGAGATTTATTGAAAATATAAAGAGCAAACCACGTATTATTAATGTAAATGGATCACTGCTGCTTTAATTCTGCTGTAACTACAAATATTTATTCCAGTAAACGACTATAAATGTGAAAAAAATCATAATAAACTATCTTTAAGCATGTCAGCATGGAAAATTGATCTACTTCATCGTAAAATAAGTATTAAGTCTGCAAGGTGAAGTTCATGAATTCGAAGAGTAAAACTTATCTTAGAATAAAAAGATGGTTCTCATGATCCTTTATTTTCAAATGATCGGACATGTTTCCCAAGCATCGTAAAAACGATACGATAGAAATGGAACAAAAGCTTTACTCTTCATTTTATATATACTCGTATAATAAGGAAAACTTTTAACCTATAGGATCGGTTCAGATTCGTCGAACTGACTGCGTAAGGATCTTCGCCCATAATAAGTGCTTCAGAATAGCTTGGTACCATCAGATAATTGGCCGACTCCGACAACAGTTGCTCTAATTCACAACTATCTACCGTAGAGGCTCTTGTCAATAGTCCTGTATAATGTGGGTTACTGGGACTCAAATAATTCGTGCCAAAAAGCTTGGTTATATGGTAATTAACGTACGACGTATGATACTCAGTGAAAATGCGCAAAGGCCACGAAAAAAGGCACAGCGAGAATAGCCAAAACCACCAGGTGCTCAAAAACCAAGGGGGCCTTTTGGCAGAGCAGGAGCGTCCGTATGTGACGAAGTGGTCCCTAAAAATTGGACCCGCTAGTTCCATGCCTTCTTTGACTTCCATGTAATCGTCACGTTGTTCGTTTTCTTGGAAAAATCTGCAGAATTTAGACTTGTTCAATAAAAATAACTCATAAGAGCAAAAAATAGTCATGAAATATTACAACTGCAAGAAATCAATGCATGGCGTTACCAATAGCTAAAAGCAAGAAAAAGTTTCTTTAAAATGATATGAAAGTGCCTTATTGCCTTTCTTCCGTAGCTGTTGGGATAGGAGGACTAGTCTCCAAAACTTTAGAAAGTTAGAGTTTTTTACAAGAGTCCCAAAGGAAAAAATTGAAAATTATTTAAGCATATTTGAAAGAGCGCTATAATAGATTTTAGCGTATTTTTGAACTGATATGCCCGAAATTTTCAACCGCTTCGCGCCGAATCTATTTTTTGCTTAACTTAGCTGTCTTCTAAACCGCCCAAGTTTGTGTTAACATGACGAATATGTCAAAATTTTCGATCGCTCCCCCACCCAGAATTATTGATTTTCCATATTTTATTTTCTTAGCAATGCATCACAATTAAATATAAAAGAAGTCAACCAACTAATCAGCAAAGTCGAGCTTGGTTATAATGTTGAGAAATCTTTTGATTAGCCATTTTATACGTTACGCTTTTTGAGTCGCATATTTTTCCATTTTTAAATTTTTTCTCCAAGAGTCCGCGGCGAAACGCTAAGAAACACCATCATTTTTGTCCATCTCAAGTTAGTTGTTGAGATATCTGACTTCATAATTTTAATCCCCAATCCAGAACACTATCTACGTGCCTGATTGCCTTATAATAATAAAACCTAAAATGCCTTTAATTGATATAAAAATCCGATAAATTTCGCTGTCAGCTTTTGTAAACATGACGCCGAAACAAGTAAACAGATTTGTTTCTAAACTTAGGCGGCATTTAGATATTCTAAAAATATAACCTGGCTCTTTGATCTTCAAAGTCGTTAGCTGACTGATAATTAGCAAACACGAAGCCTTTGGCGACTTTAAACTTTATTATATACTGTTTTTCTATATTGATGACTTTTTTCGATATATCTTTAACGCCAACATCATCGTACAGAAACACAGCACCGCTAGAATGCGTGTTTACTCTTTCGAGGTATATTTGACTAGACATGGCCGACCTTCTTTGTCTAAAAGAAATGATCGCAGTTCTTCTAACGTCACACGAAATTCTAATGCAAATTTAAATTTTACTCTTATTTCATAACAGATAAAATAGGGTATCTAAAATAATGTGATGCCAATGATTTACAAGAGAAAACAACAAAATAAGAGTAAAATAACATGCCTATTGCATCTTTTCTAGATTTATGAACTGACAAATTGACAAAATTCGGAATTTGAACTTATGTACGTATACTAATGTAATTCAGTATGACACTCGTACAACATATTGCTTACCCTAATACCTGTCGTGACTTTCTTAAATAGTGATAAGACAACGCCCTCCACCAAATTATTGGCGATGCTGATTTCAATTGAGCGAGATATTCATTTAAATCTTCTTTGTAAATCTTAATATAAGTGATTACAACAGCAGTTTGTATTTACAAATATGATATTTAATGTTTTGACTTGGCAATTTTTATAAAATAAATACAAAAAGATTATGTCGAAATCAAATTCTTCAAAATAGATTTGTCTATTTTATTATAAAGTAAGTGTAAAAAGATAAGGTCAAATTTAAGTTCTTCAAACCAGATTATGAATTTATTCTTATCTGAAAGCATGAGCTAAAATTTTTTATAAAACAGGCTCCTGAAAGGTATGTGAGACAGCGACATTTTCTAAATATTTATTGAGAAGAGTAGTTAAAAAAATATAGGCTAGTTTAAGCGAGCGGACAACAGAAGTACGCAACAATTCAATTGTCAAGAGAATTTTCTTGAATTTTTCTGCGCCATGACAATATCGACTTTGAATGATACGCGAGCAGGGAAAGGAATAACTGATTCCTTTTAATTAAGTTTGTGTATGTATCAAAATCAGAGCGAAGATGAAAGTGAAAAGACTTGCCAACATTCAGAGCCGGAGAAACGCTTAGCGCGGATTAATAGATTTTTGACGCTCTGTGTACGAAGCGAAAATTCAAGAAAATCAAGCATATGTTGTAAGACAATTATTCATTAAGATCTTTGTTATGAGAAAATTTTAAAATTTACGTTTATGCAGGCCTTATCGACAAAAAAATCAAAGAAAACTAGAAAAAAGAAGGAGACGGATTTTATTATTTCAACACCTATGCCATTCAACTTTGTCCCGATAAAAAGCTGAAAAATGCTAGCTTCGTAAAATAGTGCAAAGACATAATGATATCAAACCTTTGGCAGGGCATCTAAAGCATTTTTGTAATGCCAGCATTCCATTAAATAAACAAGGTAGAGCATGACAGCAAAAGCCACTGGTATAAAATTATATCCTTGTTCGCATGGCCCTTTATTAAACCTGCAATATATAATTTTTATTTATGAATCAAGTGAAAAATATTCTTTTAAGATTAATTGAAATGTATATTTACCACTCACTCTGAAATTCGATGCTTTATTTTAACGCTCATGAATTCGAAATAACTGCGATGGTTTAGCTGACACCATGTCAGTGTTGCGAGACAAATTGAAATTATAACCGTAAGCGACAGGCACTTCCAGTGAAAATTTCTCCTCAAGCAGGCGACTAGAGTTTTGCGCACCGGCTTTTGCTTAATTCCAGATTACATTGCATATAAAAAATGTTGCAGAAACACACACCCACAAACATAAGTGTAACAGCTCGAAATTTTGGGTGGGGCTCCCCGGCCATCAGACACGTAGCTGTGGGGGAATGGGGGGTCCGGACCCCCCCCAAAAATTCAGAAAAATCGGAAAGATATGACTTTTTAAACGTTATTTTGTGCTATTTTTGGCCTTCCTAATTGGTGTTGGTCCCCCCAAAATAGGACGGCCAGCTACGTCCCTGCCGGCCATTTTAGGGGAGGGGATAAATGACCTTTAATTTCTGGCTAAAAACGGCCAAGAAACGCAAGGTTTTTTCTCCACAGCCAAAAAAACGCAAGTTTGTTTTCTCCAAATCTCGAAGGGAGGATTAAAAATTTTCCGGCTTTGAGGAATGGGGCGACCAAGTTTTGTTGGGGGATCCCTCAACCATCCTCATGTAACACGTATGCTAACGATACTGAAGGTGAACAGGATCAGCTAGGAAGAGTTGTCGACTTCTAAAAATGCTGCAGACGTGAAAATGCATAACAGGTGCAAGTAATACTTAATTTAGATATGATTTATAACATTATTCTAAAAATTTTAAATTTTACAATATCTGCAGGTATAGGGCTCAAGTTTTCCTAGCGAAAACTTTTTTCCTTACCTGGAGACCAAATAGACGTTATCTTCACTTTATTTGGTGAGTAAAAATGCTCTGATGGAGCGAAAAAGGTGAATTTACTTGGATTTCTTCATTGTTAAGGTTGTAAAAGTATGGGACTAGGAAACAATTCCCTATGTGCGCAAAAGCATAAAAATGTGCTAAACAGTTAGGCTTCCCCAAAACAAAGCAACAATCGAAGTGTATTTTGCAGCCCGTGAAAAATCATAGTCACAAAACATTTTTCACTTGTTCTCCAACGGAGCATTGAAAAACATAAATATGTCTCAAATAATCGGTTTATAATCTATTTCACGAAACCTTGACCTTCCACACTTTTCTGATGGAAAAAAATATCGGAGTTAACTTTACACCTCTATGGTTAACTCAATTCAGTCTCCAGAAACAGACGTAGGCCGCAGAATATACTTCGATTCTAGCGTTGTTTAGGGGAAGTCAAACTGTTTAGCACATTCTCATGGCTTTTGCGCATATATGGAAACTTTTTCCTAGTCCCCTACTTTTACGTCCATTACAAGGGAGAAATCCAAGTATATTCACCTTTTTTGCTCCATTGGAACATTTTTCCTTGCTAGTTTAGAACGATAAACAAATAATTTTGATTTCATACTAATCAAGCCGCGTACAATTATCTTTCTTTGCTGAAGACTCATAATGTTGCAAAGGTAGCTTATTTTATGTACTGAATCTGCAAAATGCTGGAGAAAACGACTTCTGCTTAATTTATTGAAAACATATAGCAGCTTAATCAGAGTTGAAACTTCCCTAGATTTATGCAAAGGAAATATGCTCTTAGAAAAATAAAATGTGTTCAATTAAGTCGGATATCTGAAAAGTTATAAGGTCATAAGGTCCAATAAGCCGTTCGTTTTTATTCCATCAGAGGAGAATCTTATTGGTCCGATCAAGCTTCGTTGAATCTCAACGTTATTTCATTAAGTTTAATCTATTAAGAAATCTAACATCTGAGTCAGCAATAAGCCAGTTTGTTACCCGTTCGTATTTCTGCTATATTCCTAAAACCTCGAAATTGAATTTTCTAATCATTTAAATTTTCCTACAATTCAAAAAGTGGCTTATCTCTATTCCACCTTCGAAATATGAAGTTATACTAAATACTTCGTGCAGGAACAGCTCGATTGATCTATTCTTCGTCATCGTCGTTTCGTCCCTATGAAACAATCGAGAATTCTTGATTGAGAGCAGAATCGTGCGATCGAGCTTTTGCGAGAGCAATAATTAGGAAAAGCCTTAAAATCATGTGGGTCATCGAGATTGAATAGCGCAATGTTCAATTTTAGCCCCGTTTCGAACTTCTCGAAACATTCTGGAATTAGGCAATATAACGCGAAGCGACTGCAGTATGGGCTTTTTACATTAGCCGGCTTAATATGACCGACAAATGGGTATTGATTTCTTCATTTAGCCCGCTTCCCCTTGCCGAATTAGGGATTACTTTGGCGGCATTCTCTAAGGATATCGCCAGTAGAGTACGCGGCATAAAATAGAACTCTTAAGAAAACGTAGATTTTTCGATATTGCGAGCATATTAGCATGTACGCGTATATGTATTTTCTCCTATGCGAAAAACATTAATAAGACGGTTTCGTCCAATTTCGAGAGCCATAAAGTGCAAGTTTTTTCATTACTCGGAAACCAAAGGCATTGGATTGGCTGCGTACACAAAAGTAATTGCCTGAGCTATGATTGTTTTGGGGAAAATGGGATTCGAGGTGATAGAAAAAGCATCGAATAATGAAAATGTTGAAAATTGAAAATTTTGAAAATTGAAAAAGTTGAAAATGCATAAAAATCATAAGCAGTAGGAAGAAAGGTAGGTAGATATAGGCAAATTAGAAAATCAATTTTTTAATACATTTTTAATGTTCTTCTTGTATTATTCTTCGTTTGCAAAAAATAATAGCGATGCAGTAGAAATCTTTTTTTACTTGAAATTGAAGCACTAATCTTGCTGAAAATCTCATCTATTTTTTGACATTGTGCGCTTAGCACAGATGTATGAAATCCTAATCATAGGCAGAAGCCAGAGTAAATTTACGCTTCATCGCATAAAGCGAACAAATTTGGGGTAGAAATAATTGAATGCTATGACGGAAAATGTTTCTAGGTCAGCTAAATGAAACTCTACAAATGCCTAATCATATGTTAGCGAGCAGAATGGAAAATGTTCGAATGAGTGTCCTTTTTTGCGAATGAGTGTTGTCTATGACAATAATAATTCCAATTCGCACCTAGTACATTATCCACTGAAAGAGTAAGAGTAAAAAATTTTGAACGCAAGTGGGTCATTTCGATACAAACGCATGACAACGCTCTGTTGCGCAAGCACAAACCCGTCGTTTTCATGTTTAATTGCCCAAAAATGAAATTGTGGACAAATTTTCAATACAAAGCCAGTACGAATCGATCAGAGTGTACCACAAATTTTTTTAATTATTACCATATTTTTATATTCTATTCAGGCGACTTTCAGTACCGCTTGATGATTTCTAACTTTACCTTTAAATGGAAATAATTTGCAAATTAATGGTAGCACGAATGAGTGCACAATATTCACTGGCGTAGCAGTGGGAAGGGTGGGATAGGACTAGTCCCCTAAAATTTTGGAAAATCGAGTGTTTTTACAAGGATCCCCCAAAGGAAAAAATTGGAAAGTCTTAAAGCGCATCTGAAAGATCGTTTGAATAGGTTTTAGCACACCTTTGAACTTATGAGCCCAAAATTTTGAGGCGCTTCGCGCCTATTTGTTTACATACAGCATATTTTTTGATATAATTCAAATAAAGTTATTCTTTAAATTTTTTCATTGCTTAAATATCGATGTGTAAAGCTCTAAAACATCATTACTTTTGCCTCTCTACAAGTACTCGTAGTTGTGACATACTCGACTTCAAAATTTTTGTCCTACCAAATTTAGAAGGCTAAACTACTCCACTGACTATACATACTTCTGTTTTTCACCGAGCCTCGTTTTTGTCCGCGCTATCGCATAAATTAAAAAATCTCGCGCTGTAATGTTTCACTGGCATAGTGTATAGAAATTTGCATATTTTGTCCAAGATTATCAAAATCGATTAACGAATAAATTGTCATTCACTAAACGAAATCTTAAACGGTTTTGATTACAAGCCTCTACTTTGTCAGTTTCGTCCGTTGTTGTAAGGAATAACATATTTTGAGAATTATTTTGCGATATGTAGGTACACATTCCTTCTTTTTAGGCGACAAGGTTACAATTTTGACAATATAATGGTTTGTTTATCTGCAGATAATGTGACATAAACCAAGAAAGCTCCTCAGCTCGTTATTTTTGAAATCGTAAAAAGGGCAAGTGAAAATCTGTCCCGTGGGGTTATATGTAACACAAATCTTGTAATATAATCTAAAATACGAATTAAATTGTATTTTATTAAATCTAATGCTAAATTTAATTCGTAAAATATACATAACGTGACAATACGCTACTATATAATTCATTAAAATGTAACATATTTGCAGAATTCGATGCATTTCTTAGCGAAGACATACAGGAATCGATTGTCATTTTGGCCGAAAATTGGCACAGCTTATACAAAATGCATGTATGAATTAGCGGCTAGGATTGCTGATCATATCTGGTTTTTCATATCAGTTCCGTTGGTGCTCAGCATGGCCTCTTGTTATCCTCTATTACTCGGCTTCAACGATTATAAGAAATTCGTGCTGTCGAGGGCGGGGTCCATTGACCTGTTTACTCCTTACCAAAGTTGGGCCAAGGATCAAAAGAGAGAAATCGAACGTTTTTTCCCGAACGGGGGTTATTTCGCCGATCGCACATTCGTGTCTCCTACTCTATTCATAATTCTCCTCAGTCCGAAGTTGTACCCAAAAAGTACGATATTCAACGAAATTTTCGTCAAAGAATATGTCGGATTGCGAAATCGAATCGAATCTATCAACGTTATTTATAACAGCACAGTGACTCGATTATACCGCTATGTGTGACGTGGATGCGAGTCAAAGCTCAGCGTGCCAGGTCGATCCATTTTTATCCATAATAAATTTGCATAAAAACACTCCATTTTTAGATAAAATAACGTATCCTTACATTTATGTAAATATTAACGAATCATTCATAAACTCCCAGAAAGTCAATCCAACCAGTAGCCTAATGACCGAACAACTTTCCGCCCATGGAATTCTACGTTGGACCTATTTTTGGCGGAGTAATCGATTGATCCGATAAACGATGAACTAGCAAACGCCAAATTCGTTCGTATGATTTTTAATTTACCCAGTAAAATAAATCGGTATTCAGCTAAAATATCTCACTTAATCTTAGACCAATTTGGGAAAAAATTCTTGAAAATTATGGAGACGTACGAATCTAACGTAACGGAGATTCATTCCTGGGCCGCCTTGCAATACGTGGAGGACATGCGATTGATAAGTCGACGGATTGTGCACTTGATTCCATATCTAATCATTTTGCTGTTAGCTTTCGCAATGCTATCCTGTTGCATGACGGACTGCGTGCTAAGCCAACCTTGGCTGGCGGTATGTGCTTTAATTTCGGCTTGTTTGGGCATCAAGTGTGGATTCGCCATTTTATTTTTATTTCGGGTCCAGTTAATCGAAATTGCGTTTATAGTGCCATTCTTAGTAATAGGTAAGATGGTTTTCGGCGGTTTCGGATATAATATTTGCTAGTTTTATTGAATGTTGCTGATTGCAGTAAATTTCTGATTTAAAATGAAGTATTTTTAAGTTAATAACGTATCGCTAATTTGAGGCCATTTTGTTAATTTTTAGGCTAAATTACTTCTGTCAAATAGATGGTTTTTCGTAATGATGTACAGTTATTTATAGCATTCATGCAACAAATACCGCGACCAGGAACTTTCTTAGGGTATGTTTTTGATTATGTTTTTGTCATGCATGCTCTTCCTGTTTCTAATTGATTGTGTTTATAATATATTATGTAATAATTATGCGATCAATGAATGAAATTTTTAATTTTTTACTCTTCAATTTCTAATCCTTATTCGTTTAATTCCTTATCATTCACATAGTTTAATTTTATTCTTTTTTATTATTTTTTGATCTTCAAAACAGGGAAAGCTTAAAAATGAATTTCGACTGAAATATGTTAGAGGTAAGGCATAAAAATTGCATCTTGCGCATGGTTGGGACAGTCTTACTCACAAACCTAGAATGCAGAAGACAATGAAGTTTTCAGAATTTTTTTGATATCGTACTAAATGTATTCATACAGTATTTTAACATTTATACATCCATTTCATATCTTTTTATTGATTCTGGAATGGGGCTTATTTCAATATATTTGGTGAGAATATGATTAGACACGTTTTTTCTAATGATTCTAGCCGTTCATTAGCATTCTCAATTTTTTCCAGTTCGCGCCATGTAATGATTATTATTGACCTTTCTTGACTTTGTAAGCCTAATTTTCTGTCTTGCATCACAGATTCGGCGAAAATATAATAATTTCGACATTCTTCATCGAATTTTTAGCAAATTTCGCTCCAACTGCAAAAGTACGAGGTGGGTAGCCGAATCTAAGAGATATCTAGACATAAAAAATTTTCGCCACGTTCTGCACCTAAACTACACTAAATGAAATTTGGCAATAAATGCATTTTGGTAGATACGAAAAATTTTGAAAATTCTCAAAAAATTTTTGAAAGAACGCATTAATCACGGAACTATTTTTGAGTGTCCCGGGGAAAGTTATGATACTGCCGCTTACGGAAATCTGAACAATGACAATAATTTGCTCATTTTTCAAGCAATCGGAGTCGACGACGCCTTTGTAATGTTGAACGTTTGGCGCCAAACTGACGTTCGCCTGCCTCCGACGGCTCGTCTGCAGCGCACGTACGCTGACGCTGCCGTTTCGATCGCCATCACGTCGCTCACTGACGT
This sequence comes from Mermis nigrescens, assembly GCA_036768485.1. Classification (NCBI taxonomy): domain Eukaryota; kingdom Metazoa; phylum Nematoda; class Enoplea; order Mermithida; family Mermithidae; genus Mermis; species Mermis nigrescens. The sequence goes on from JAVLUZ010000864.1 coordinate 135,865, forward strand.
CACCGCATTCCTCATCGGCTCATTTAGCGTTTTTCCGGCCGTTCGTCTTTTCTGCCTTTTTGCCGCGGCCACTCTGACCACCGTCTTCCTTTTCCAGATGACCTTTTTCGGCGCTTGCTTGGCGTTGGCCGGTCATCGGGAGGCAGCGCTTCGTCATTGCTTGTGCTTTTTCAAGGTGTACAAACCGCAGGGTACGTGTTTGACCTATGTTGAGCGAAATTTATAGCTTAAGTACTCGTAGATATGGAATGCTGGCCGACCAAAATGTTAAAAAATACTTCTGATTTTATGGTGGGTTTTTCCTTTTCTATCGTCCACGTTTGTCAATGTTCACTTACGCCAGTTCTTAATATTTAATGAACACGGGAGTTAACGCATGACGAAGTGTTTCAGTCGTAAAGAACGTAATGTGTCGAAACGGAATTTAGGATTTTTCTTGATCATTTAGAATTACTCTGTGGACATTCTTGTTGTGTAATCCATACATTTATATCATATTATTTCTAACACAGTTAAGAAAGTGGATTAGGTAGAAGAACAATTCCTTATTCAATTTCTGCATGCATGGATTATTTGCATGCATTTACAGTTTTTGAAGCATCGCCTCCTTCCTATGAATATTATTAATTAGGACTTGTCCAAACGTCTTCTTAAGTTCCTCTGATTTGTCACTCAAAATACAGAAAAAATAGCAAGAAAGTAAGTGAGTAGACCTGCACGTTGTAGTGGGTGGTAGTCTGGAACTGAGAAGGCAAAGATAAATTTCCTAGAAAAATCTACATAGTAGCCAAAAACGGATAGTGTCATGCTAAACTGCTTGACATTGACCAGGAACAATTAAGTAAGTTTCTTTATAAGCTATTTTAGTGTAGATTAATTTAGCTCAAAAAGCTCTTGCTGAACTCTGAAACGAACTGATTCTCCAGTCAGTCGATGATGTTCCCCAATTCGATTATTGATTACCACTCGCTACATAAATTCCACGTCTTGGGCAACTTCTACTCTAATCAAGAACTCAATTTCGAGTTCGGCAAACATTTTTATTCTGCTCTTATCACTTAAAAAACTTCTAGGCTTATATACCTCTGAACAGCTAATAAACCGATGTTCAGCTTCTTGGAAAATAAAAAAAGAAAGTTATTCCAATCAGAAAGGAAAAAAATTGTCCTAGGAAGCTTTGTAAGGACGTAAGTAAAAAAATCTTTTACGACGCTACAGCTTCATCATTTCGATGTCAAATGTTCTCTTCTTTTTTAGCAACTGACTCGATATTTCGACGAATTTTATGCTATACGCGACTTTGGGATCGAAGAACTCTACAAATTATTAATGGCACCGTTGAACCTTGGTTAAATAGTTTCTTTCGACTTCGCCTTTCGTCACTTGTTTTGAACCCTAAATGTCAAATAATAGTCGGCATAACTTATGCAGCATACATTGGCGGAGCCGTGTTTTGTTTGTCGGCTTACACGGTTCTAGGATTGCAAGTTTCTAGGCTTGTGCCATATCAAAGTCTTTCTCACACCTATCTGAACGTGTACGAAACTTATTTTACAAAGTGCAGCACGTCTGCCGAAATTGTCGTAGCTAATCAGTCGTTAGATTATGGCAATCCTGAAATTCGGTCCAAACTTATTCTTGCAGCCAAAAATTTCGAAAATACTAACTATACATATAAGATTGACTTTTGGTTGCACGAATTCTTAAAATTTTCTTATTTGCTTCAGACCAATTTAGAAGGAGAAAATTTCTATTTATTGTTAAAAGACGTATTTCTTAACATAGCCAGATTCAAAAAATACGCCGGTGATATCAATTTCGCGACTAATCGAACGTTTATCAATAGCAGTCGATTCTTCGTTCAACTTATAAACATGGGATATGAAAACAGATCGTTGGCTATGCATTTATTGAAGTAAGTTTGCAAATCACAATAACTAATTTTCATCGCCTTGTTGGGTCTTGGATGGGCAATTAAATTGTGATGCATAAATTTTTGAGAATTTTGAAAAAATAGTTCATTCACTCGTCATTCAGATTTACGCGTCGGATGAATTCCTTCCGTAACTTAGCGATATTTCTTAATACATTATGTCAGTTAATTGTCTCCTAAATCTTTAAATGTTCCCGAAAAATTTCCGAATTTCTACACTGCGTAAGAAATTGCTAAGAAATATTAATGATGGTTCTCGTTGAGTTGCGCATAATTACTGGCTCTTTGGAATACTACTAAATCGCAGGTTAAAGGTGAATGCTTAGCCTGCTAAGATTTCCAGCTACCTACGGGAAACGATGGTCAAAAACAACAAAATTTTTGGGGAAAAACGTTGGCCCATAATGACACAATTGTTGTGCTTCCAGATATAAATAATGCATAGGTTTTGGTCAGTCAGGCATCGTCATTTTTCAAATAGCAGTTGTCCAAAATACTTATTTTTCGAAAAATATGGAAGGCATTACAATATTTTCAATCTATCTCAACTTGAAGTTCGTTGCTCTTTGCTACTCCAAAGCACAAATACTATTTTTATTAGAATACTGTTTTTATTTTCTGATCTACAAAAAATTCATTGAGATGCAAATGTTCTATAAGTACAATATAAATGCGTTACAGATAAGCTATTTTTCCTGCACTTACAGCATTTGTGTTTGCATGCTCAAGATCTTCGTGGAATGGAATCATAAATTATGCTGTAGTTGTTTTTATACTGTATGTCTGCTTAATTAAAGTCAAGCAAATAATTGAAGAGGAGAATGGAGGAAGTAGTCTCTCCAAAATTTTGGAAAAGGAGTATATTTTAAAAGAGTCCTTTACATGAAAAACTATATAATTCGTAGCGTTTGAAAGATCGCCAGAGTAGATTTGCGCACGCTTTAAGCTAGTAAGCTTAAAATTTTCAGACGCTTCGCGCCTCATTCATTATTCTAGTATATTTCTTGGCATCAAAACAGCCCAACACCTAGTGCTTCGCGCCGAATTATTAATTTTATATTGGTTTTTCGCAATGCGTCATAATTGAATGTAAAGTAAATTACAAAATTTTTCAAAGTCGAGCTTGGCAGGACTGGAATATTGAAAAATCATTCGTATAGCTATTTTGAACGCCATATTTTTTGTGCCTGATTGAGATTGAGTGGGATTTAAGGAAAAATTTTTATGTATATTCTCAATTCTGTAGGACTTGTCCAAGAAACTCTCAAAAATGTTATTAATTTTGTTTATCTTCCGTTTGTTGCGGAAATATCTGGCTGGTTTCTCAAATTCATAAGGTCAGCGTATGCCTAAAATATTTAGCACATGGATAGATTGATCATTGATTTGCATTCATTGATTTCAGATCGATAACGGCAAATCAAACTGATTTTCGCTTACTTATCTATGACGTCTCTTTTCCTCTTTCCGAACAGTACGACAATATTTTATTCAGTGCTATTCTGGACATTGTAACTGGAGTAATTTGCATGTTAATCTCGGCTGCCATTTTCGTGCCCGATTTCTCAGCATGCCTTTGCGTTGCCTTTACCGTTTTTTCCGTGAATATCGGAGTCTTGGGTTACATGACTTTATTTGATATTAATCTGGATATCGTATCACTGATTACGATTCTATTATCTATTGGATTTTCGGTCGATTATAGCGCGCACGTCGCTTATCATTATTATTCGTCTGGTGTTGCCAAACGGGATCCGAATGAATCGTATTCCGGGAACGCGAAGACTAATATTTCCCTGATATTTAGAAATACTCATAGATTCAGTAGATATCAGGACCGTCAAAATGGTTTCAGGTTTCAACGTGGTTTGCCTAGAGTAAAAATTATTAATTTTTTTATCGTACGCACACAATCAATTTATTTTTTCATCAGAAGTGCAGATCAATAGAGCGAATGGTTCCAATACGTACTTTTGGTGGATTAATCTCTCAGAATGATTGACCCGTCAAAATGCTGCTGGCTCCGCGGAATTTTAAATTTTCAAACAAACATTAAGCATTTAGAGGGTTTTCTAGTGATTTTTTGGGTTAAGGTACCAATTTTTTTGCGCTTAGCATACATAATACAGCTTTTGGACCATGCCTTATTTCACTTAATCTATTGAAAAATTTTTAATTTGTTCATTATATATATATAGAAAGAGCATTATCAGTGGGTCTTTTTTGACGTGTAGCCTCTTGAGCCCATAAATGTCGCTTTGGAAAAAATTTCTCTTCTCCACGGGCGGATTAAGGGGGAGCAGGGGGCTACCGCTCCCGTAACTTCAAAGAAAGTTGACCGCAATAGAGAATAGACGTGTATTTTTTATGATTTCAGTCATTTTTATCATGATTTGTAAATTATTTTGGCGCTTAGCGCTGGAGAATCATTAATGACTACTTACTTTCTTGGCGCTCCAAAAGCTTGTTTTTACGTCAGAGTAGTTTTTGTAGAAGGAGCTCTGTGATATAGCAGCGTTTTGCGTTTTTCTCGGCGTTTTGCGCTCTTGCACTAATTTAACGCATTTTTTGTACGAAACTTTCAAAAGAAATTCAGTAATATTTTTTTAAATTTTTTGCCTCAGAAATTAATCTACTTATTCAAAGACGACAAAAAACCGCTACTTTTTCGCATGATGGATAAACTTTTCGTACTATTTGCGGCACTAGGGAAAATTCGGGATTCCGCCCCTGTGTCAGAAAGTCACAGAATCCGCTAATGGGCTCATCCCCAGAATTCAAATGCTTTAAGTGTTCTTTTCAAAACAGTCGTAATGGATTGTCCGAAAGTTTTTTCGGACTTCTATAGTTTTTAGCTAACAGATGTATAACTTTGTACATTGGTACAATTTTTAAAAATATTTCCATATTTTCAAAACATCGTGCCAAAAAAGTATCGTTGTTGATACAAGCGTGTGCTGCCTAAATTCGACAAAGCTTACTCCACAAAATAAATCCGATCAAGATATGGTGAAGCTTGGATTGCCGTTGGAAGTTTAATTTTTTCTAAA